>JAQIWU010002660.1:0-11578 GCA_034696445.1 Isotomiella minor
TTGTAGCATACCAGGGGATACCAAACGTCAGGTTGACCCCTTGATGAAAACATGTCTTGGGGATACATCATGACACTATTGAAGTCAAATGGCAAGCCGTTTGTTAATCCCTTCGAAACAATTTCGTAGTTGCCCTTTGTGCCTGAAGTAATAAACTGGTCAGTATTTTGAATTGAAAATCTGTAATTCTACATTACCTTCTACCAAGTTCTCTGTATGTACTTCAATGTACTTGTTCCGATCATTTCTTTGAGCCTCATGGAAAAACCCAACGGCGTGCATTAATTCATGAGCCACAAATGCAGGGGTTTCAAGGCAAGTCGACGTCTCGGTGACCCCGAGCTTCACAAGCTTCAATTCAAATAACGTTAGACTCAAAACATTTTCCCACCATCTTGGGTTACATTATCGCCACATTGTGTACTTACAGTTACCACTTTCCCATCAACCATGGTTCCCCACTCTGAATTACACTTGCCCTCGTAGTTTTTTTCAATGTAGATGTGACCATCGACTTCCGGATCCCCCCTGAATTTCCGGAACCTTACGCAGGATTCGCTTTCGAGAGCGTCCATACCTTGAATTATCATTCCACTTTCCGCAGAAGCTAACCAATCATTTAATTTAGATTGATGAAATGTTAAAATGTTAACGAAAGACTTGCGTACTAAAACCAGGATCAATTACGAAGGGGATCTCCCCAAGTGGCCAAAGGTTCTCCCGGAACCAGAGTCCATTCGTCGGTCTCATCTCTTGGCCTTGCATACCCCGCCACACTCTTTCGCTAATGATGATGTCGCCCACTTCAATCAAGTCGTTGGCCCTTTCCCCCCTTGGCAACACCTGTTGTTCCTCCAATTGGTACTGGGGTTGTATGGGTAGATGACCAGGATGGTGTCTCCATTCGTGGTGGCCGGGTCCTTTTCCCTGGTGTTCTGGGTAATGTTCACGATGGAAGGGGGCGGCCTCCGTATTCAGGATGGACACCCACCAAATTTCCAACAAGAAGAGTGACACCATGTTGTCTTGAAAACCTTTGAAAACTATGAAAAAATTGTGATAATATGGTGTGGCTGAAATGCCGAAGGAGGCCAAGGACTTTATGAAAATTTATGCCATTATGCAAAAGGTCAACTATCTGGATGCTGAGGGCAGTCAACATGGATACCGCAAGGTTGCCAGCTACCCTGAGATGGAAAAGCTACCTATATAAAATAGTACACGTTCATATCATCCCTGTCACCACAACCTCACGTCCCTCTAATAGGGCAATTTGATATACAGCCTGTATTGGTCTTAATTTACCTCGAATACGTAACCCAGTTACTGTGAATAAAACGTATAGTTTAGCGCAGTGGTCCAACAGTTAGTACTGATTCGGAAGGCAAACTTTTGAGAGCAAACTAAATATGTCAGATCCCCTCAGAGGAGGATACATTGCTACTTACCAATAGTTGTCAAAAATAGGAGTCTGAAGATTTACCAACTCGTCTGCCTCCCCTTCTGATACTGAAACTAGATTTCCCTGTATGGATTGAATACATTATTGCTCTAAACTCGCATGACATTGAAAACAGATCCACGTAAAAGTTTATAGCTACCTTACTCTAATTTTCCACATTTTGTAGTCTGTCCTCGCTATAAAAAAGGAATTTCACAAATTGTACCCAAGGGAACACTTTGAGGTGAGAACCAAAAAGTAGAAATGCTCAACATGAAGAGGTGTCTAGAACCGTTGGGGGTAACTATGAGAGTATGCGTGAGAGCTACGAGAACTGGGTACGTGAAGAAAACGTCAGGATTGCATTGTTTACCACATTTGCTGTCAAATGTTGTTTTGCAAAACTATAACTGAGAGGACCAAGTTTATTTCCATTGTCATACCAGCTTTAGACATGAGGAAAGACAGATTTAGGAGCACGATGCAACAGAATGGAGACGAAAGAGAAGTCGTGTTTGATCATCAGTCATTTCCACCTCATCCTGCTGCCTTGTAGATAACAGAATCATAGCCAATTTTAATCAGTACCAACCGAATTGACTTTAATGGGAAGTAAAGTTGACTGAACAGAGACATTGGAATTAATTTAGCCCTAAATAGTTGTGTGTATGACTCAAGTTCCAACATACCATACCAACCAAGCGTAAAAATCTACAATCCTCGAACTAGGGAAAATTAGCTATGTTTGAAGTAGGGCTATAAGTTGTTAAGGTAGTCCTTACTACCTTGATGCGATCACTCTGCACATTACGAGTTAGCCCTCCTCGGGGTTGCGGGCGTCGAGTTCTCCACTCCAGCACGTTTCTCAGGATTCCCCTTTGCAGGGGAGCAGGGCAGCAACTCCAAAAAGGCCAATTCACTTCAAAATGCCACTGAATCAACAATACCAGTCTCTCTTCTCTCGCTGTTGCTCCTGCAAAATTTGTCTTCTATTCTGCGTTAGGGGCAAGGTGAGATTTGTGCCATACTACGTCTTGCATTTCGTGGACTGACCAAAGGACTACCCGCACTTACTCGTCCTTAGGAATTATTTCATGCTTAAACTAGTAGGGACTTTGGTGTACCACTCGGGTGAACAATTGTTGCCTTGAAGAGCACCATCAACTGCACCAACTGCCGACGGATAGTGAACCTCAATTGCTTGGCGGTACCAATAACAAATTTTGCCTGCTTATAGTTCTTATGAACGAATTTTATGTCAAGGAACCTTATCGACCGATATAATGATAAACTAGATTGGACATTCAGCCTTCGTGTGGAGGATTTTGAAAATCTGCATTTCTTGGGCTCTCAATTTCCCCCTTATAAATATTTATACAATGATTATAATCGTTTGTGCTGCTGAATAACTTAGCCCTCATTAGCCCAATCTTTTCTACCTTCTACTTCTGAGAGGATGAAAAATGACCATGACCTAAAAAGAAAAACTATTCATTTTCATTACGTTTCTATGGACGCCTACAACTACTGGGTCCATCGTATTTGATTAAACAGAAACAGAAAAGCTTTTCTTTGGGTTCCGTCGTTAACGTATTCGACACTGTTTCTCTTACAACTTTCTGCTTTAGGAATTGTGGTTGCGAAGTACCCCTCAATATTCCTTAGTAAGTCTGCCAAAAAATAACAACACTGTGCTGGTGATGACCGAATTAAAAGACAATGTCAGTGTTGACAACAAGTCCATTATATATATCCTCCCGCTTATATTAAGGTCGATTTACGTAAACGTTATTGCTTATATTGGTCTTAAACAAGTTGGTGTTGGTAGTATCCTACAGTCAGTAAAAGAAGAAAATATCCTTTCCTAAAGAAAAGCAAGCAAATAAAGGGTGCTAAAGCCAGGATTCTAGGAAAGTTCTCTTCATTACTCGTATCTGAAGACATCCAAAGAATGCAGCACTCTACGTTTCTCCCACACTACGTCGCAATCAAGAAATTCGCAAAAACGGAGCACTACTACACAATGAAACTCCCGTTCAACCAAGTCCGTCTAATGTGTCAACTTAGATTGAATAAATTCAGCATCAAATTTGGCAAAGAGTACATTAAGCTGAACTCAAGATGTCCATTGTGCAGCAGCCTTGACGAAACGACAGTCCAACACTTCATGTTCGCTTGCCCCCACCTTTCGACACAAAGAAAGCAGTTGATTGATCCTATACTCTGTGAGTCTACCTATATCGCATCCACCACTATGACTCCAGAAGGAAAGTACGTGCTATTGTTCCAGAAAAAACTCAAAAAACCAGAAATAAATAGTATCTTCCTTTTCTTCATAGCAGTGACAAACATTATTGACTTATGTTATTAAACAAAACTCTGTACCTACCCAATCTACGTAAAAAAACTTGCAAGGGCTAAAGGCCGAGACGCAATAAATACTTACTTACTTACTTACTAGTGGGTGTTTAGTTCAATCTCCGTAATAAATTACCTTGTTACCTTGTAGTAGAGCTTGCTACCCTTATCTTGTCTAACATGATATCCTCATATTCCATTCTAGGTTTTTAGTTTCAAACAGTTTTCGGAAATTTAATAGAATCAACAAGGCAATTTCAAAATCCGGAAACAAGCTAGTATTCTAATTGAAAACAGAGTAGGCTTTTTTGTAATTTGCAAGTTGACCTCAGACTTGATACGGCCATCTATCCCAGTATGTCTCCTGCCCGAGGAAGTCTGTTTTCAGTAGTCAAAACCAAACATTTTTCTGAATTGAAAGAAAGGCATCTACGTCATTCTACCTGAAACAAAAAGATTGTTGCCATAACAGCTTTAACTTTTTCATACGTCATTCCTACAAAAGCATTCCAAGCATTACTTCAAGAAAGGAAATGGGGAAAGTATGCAGGAAGTAGGTTACTTGAGTTAAACAAGTTAAATTAAATTTGAAGTACACAATAGAACAGACTCTGAGTAACACAAGTGCGTACTACTCGTATATAGACCGTGATAAGTAGTCGAAAGTATCGCAAGATGGCTAAAGAAGGGGACCATGTGTTCAGAGTAGTCAAAAAGTAAAATAAAAGATCAATTAAAAGAAAATCGGCCAAATCAATTTCCAAGTATCTACACAAGCTTTCCCTTAAACTCACAAATGGAAGCAAATGGTGTTTCCAACTTGAAAGTCTTATATTTTCAGAGTGCAGGCAGAGAAAGGTTTGCTTGCTTCTTTCTTGCTAAGCCACCCTTGAGCTATGTTTTAATGGACAAAATGACAATATCTTTGTTCAAGGTTAGCTCAAATCCCTCCATTTAGAACACGATATATACAACAGACCACGTCATACGTCCCTCATTATTATTCTGTGGGTATCCCATTCCAAGATAAACGTAGGTAATTTGTAAATGTGTATGCGTGTGCGTGGGGGGATTGGGAACCTTATCTACGCATAAGATTTAATATTTCTTAAATAAGTGTATGTATCTTGTGTCTCTACCTTAATTTGTTTATCTTCAAGTCTATTGTTAACTGTTGAAAGTTGTTATGGGATAGGTAAGGGTATATAGAATTGAGTTATAATTAAAACAGATTGTTTACGTACTGTTTTGACTGTTTTTCAATTCAAACGTCTAGAAGAATTCTGGAAGTAGGCTCCGCTTTATTTGATGAGAAGGGAAAGAAAGATCAGTTTCTTCTATCTCATCTTTTCTCTCTTTTAAATTGAAATACAGAAGTTACCTACAATCCTAAACCTGAAACGTAGTTGGATCTGACGTTGTAAAGTATGTGGTATATGGTGGGATGATATGATACCCTGCGGTTAAAAAATTCAAAGTATGGCCCAGATTTATAAAAGACATACCACCGTAGAAAGAGAAGCGGGCAATGCTCCTTAAGATAAGACATTACCTCTCTTTTTATCTTTTCCTCCTTTCACCAATCTTGCTTTAAGTACAAATGTACGGTGGTCTAGAAAGGACACAGCGTATTAATTCCATTGAAACATTAAAATGCAACAGGTTAAATGTACGTCAGATTTTTGTTATAACATTTATGTATGCAATTAAAATAAAATTTCATCCATGATAGTTTCCAGCACGTTCCGCAGAAGTCAATCATGGGTAAAAGAAATTCAATAGGAATCTAACAATAGGAATGTATGAGTAGGAAAATACATAAATGGCTATTATTAAAAAACCGGTTTCATGACAGGAAAGTTTTCAGACAACGTTTAATGAACAACTTTTAAGACGACCAATCAGAGACCGTTTATTTTTATTCCAGAACTGCGTCACTTTTATCCTTTGGTAGAATCCAGTGAAAGCTACATTGATTTTAGGCATAAAGGAAAGCGGTTTGAAGAAAGGAAAAGCTGCTGTAATCTCACTATTTGTCTATGGCAGTCTGCAAAGCTGAGAGGAGAACCAATATTAGATGAGATTTCCTCAGGCAGAATAAAAACCTTTGAAAATGGAGTTGTAAAAACTTAAAGACTTGAAGCCAGACAATTGTAATCGCATGGAAAATGTTTTATTAAAAATTGAGGTTGAATGTTTTAAAAATGGAGTTAAAAATAGCATTGTTTAAAGAGTCAAGCATGCCATAATGCTGGCGTCATCCTCTAATTAATAATTCCGAGTGGGCATGTAATTAAAGTGCGGGTTGAGCTGAGGTTGAGGAGAAATTGCATAAACTTTTCATGACTGTATGTCAGGGGTCGTAATGGGGCTTAAATAAATAAACATCCTCCTCCTGCTAACAACCATTTCTGACATTCAAGGTTGAGCAAAATGCTAAACTGTGAAAGGGTGAGTGACTGTGATGGCCACGAACTGCATCCTTGTTGTCCATGTCGACTATAGAATGTCCAGCAACGGAAGGAAGGAAGGCTTGATGGATGTTTTCTTATTCGTTTTCTATTTAAATGTAACGAAGGTGCACTGAAGGGTAAAAATAAGTAGAACAACGGATTTCAAGAGAGAATATTACAAAATAGCGATGGAAAGAAAAGTCCCGGTTTTCCTTACATGAAACTCCATCATTTCTTCCATTCTTTTTGTAGTTGTGTAAGCTCTAATGATGTGATTTCTTTCCTAAGAAGAGATACATTCGAATTTCACTTTTTGAAGAGGATGCTAAAACCAACTAAATACATTTGAGGAAAAGCAATATCACTTACTCATTTTTTTTGATAAGACTCTGTAACATTTTATTAAAAATAATTTGTATGCAGTAAAAGTTGGTTGGTGTGGAAATGAAGATTCAAGGAAACAACTCAAATGTCTTATTACTTACAGCTCTTGCATTTGTGTGAAGAGGAAAAAAATCCCAAAAGTCTTTTGGAGAAAGTAATGGAGAAATTAAAGGCGAATGTATTCTCCTGCCAAATGAAGGAGCCAAGCGTCTCTTATTTCCTGTTTGTTTGTTTACTAATGAGGGAGCAAGTTAGTTTGGTTAGGACAGTTAGTTGAGCCGAATAAAACAAATGACGGACTTTATTTTCGTTAGAGACGTTGCTTATTGTGTGTGTGTGTGTGTGGTACAATCCCCCACCTCCTCACTTAATCCTTCCGATATTTCTTCGTTATTTTAAATGAGACGGTTTTGTTCTTTCTCCTTTCCTTTCTTGGAGGCGAGGTTCCATCCTGGAAGACTAGGTAACCGAAAGGAGGAAAATAATTGACAACTTTGCAGGGTGTAAACAGAAATGTCCTTAATTTAAGCCGTTGTATCCACATAAAACACAATTCTTGTCTATCTCTGAAAGGAAGTGAATTAGGGGTCGACATCATAAGGACGAGTTAAGATAAGAAGTCACATCCGTCTCACTTGAGCAATCAATGAACACAATCTGTTGATGATATGATGAGAGAGTGCAATTCTTCTGTTAAATTAAACATCCCTCTGGTGTTCTTTTTGTTACTACTCTGCTTTAAACATTTATTTCAGGGGATGTGATGTGATCCTACTTTGATTTGATGGGCTTGATTATTGGCTTTGCTTCACAACAAACACAAACCAAGGGCACCTTAATTACATTACTTACAATTAAGTAGATGGTTTGAACTGGTGAAAGAGCCTTGAACTTGCTACGTTTTGTTGTGGGCTTAAGGAGATGTAACAATTCTTAACATTGTGGAGAAAGGGGGTTTCTGTGTGCCCTGCAGATACAAACGTCATTCTTGTTTGTTCTTTTTCGCGTTTCGCTTTCTCTCTCCCTCTCTCTCTCTTAAACACTCATAAATTATGCACTTTGCATGCTTGCCTTTGATGCTTAGGCGTTCGGATGTGATAATGGTGATAAAGCATGAACTAATGGGACACGCCTTGCTTTAACTTGATGCTCATTTTCATATTCAAAGGGCAAACATTATATCATAAAAGGCTGCTGGCTATATGTTACTTATCTAAAACCTCCACATGTTTCTCATTCGGAAGGCTTGTCGTCGTTAATTAATTAATTTCAAACATCCTACGTTTAAAAGTGGAATAAAACTTACATAAGTCCATAACTCAGCGGCCTTGTGTGACCGTGAGCATTCATAAATACAAAGGATGCCCAAATTCAAATGAATCCTATTGTTCTTAGTACTTCAGTTATTTTGAGGAGACGGAGAAAAGTTCGTAAATCATGAATCTTGGTTGATTGTTACAAAATAATGAGGATTAATTGGGACGAGAAAGGATTTGAACCCTTCATTACATGTCTGTATCCGGTTTTCTGATCTGGTTTTGGCCGGATTAAGAAACAGATATAGTTTCGGGGAAAGCATAGAGAGAATGAACAGCACGCAATGTTACAAAAGACAAAAGTATAGTTTCAAGTTTCATCTCAAAAATAGACTCTGGGATTGCATGAAGGTTTATGTAAATCAAAAAGGTCTAAATAAAGAAGAACCAAACAAATGTAACCTTATATCTAGATGTTAGATGAGCATGCTTTGCTTTCACTTGCAGAAATGCAAGAATAGTTTTTGCCCTCTAAGCGACACAGAAGGAGAACAGGTCAAATGGATGCGAAAGTAGACTTACTTAGTAGACTTTACTTTACTTACGTAAAGTAAAGTGAAGTAGAATTGATTTGTTGCACCTGAGTTGCTGCGTTCCATCGCCATTACTGGAAATGAAAGTAAATTGAAAGCAAGGATGTATGTAAGATGGGCATGGGAAGACAGAATGACGCGTGGGAAGAATAGTTACGTAGCCAAAAGCCATGCCAATCACAGAGTCTCTCTTCCAATCTAATTCGTTTAACAATTTACCCCATTAAGAAAGAGATTTTAAAACGGTTCAGACTCTGGAAAAGAACCAGCTTGTAGATTTACGAAGCCAACAAAAAGTAGTTGAATTGGCTTTTACAAATTAAATTTTCCGTTATATGAACTAGAAGATACAAATGCCAGTTAGACCGTGAATTAGAGTTCGAGATATCGGGGAAAGGCAAATGTGAAAAGTCAAATGGATGGGTCGAGAGAGACAGAGAAAGAGGGAGATAGTGATCGCAACCACAATTTGGATTGACACTTTCCAGAACTTTAAACCACTGTCCTTTCAATTTTAATTATCCCAACTCTTTCCTGTCTGGAGTTGGATGGAGGGAGGTTGTGCCCACCAGTTTTCGACCTTCTGCAAAATGTAGCAGAGTCATCTTTCCACGTAACTCTATTTACCGCGTGATAAAATATTTACAACAAAAAGCATCCTAGAGCCTTTCAACAAAGATCAGTCTCAATTCTCTGAACAGAAAGTAAACTCAACTCTATTAAGACAATCCAACGGGAGAAGCTAAGGGAAAGTTGGAGTGACGCTTATCACTCACTCGTCCTTGTGTAACGAATTGCTATCAATTTTTTATGCTCTTTTAGATTTGTTCTAAGTCTGGTGACTGCGAATATCCTCATCTCTAGCATCGTAGCTCCTCTGATGACATTTCAAGCCATCCTCAACGAATATTTCAAAACCTCCTTCATCACACAAGGAATCTCGACGGTGGGGAACTGTGTCGTTTTCTCAGCCATCTTTTCCACATTTCTAATTGCCACCGATCGCTTTTATGCCGTCACGAGTCCTCTGCACTACTCCATGACGATTACAAGGAGCAGGAGTCAAGTCATGATTATGACAGCTTGGTAACTAACTAATCAATAATAATTTTTGGTTCTTGATTGACCCTACATCTATCTATTCTTCCTTCCGCAGGTTGTCTGGGGCATGTTTAGCTCTACCGAACTTGATTGCTGGCTTCATTCCACACAACACGGACTTTTACAAGACTTTTCTGCTTCTGTTTGTACTTTTTCAAGTGGTCGTGGGATACCTCCTTCCATTCGGGGGTCTCTGCTGGCTGTATCTCCGAATGTACCACGCTGCCCACAGGAACAGTGAGAGGACAAGAAAGCACAGCATTTCTGGGTAAGAAGAATTTGAAAGAACCTTTGTTCAGGTTGTAATGTCCTCTCTGTCCGTTTAGTGAGCTTTTAACTGTGATGGACGGGTCAACAAGCGTCATCCCTCCACAAGGCATAGACTTTCTGACACACTACATGAATCCCTTTGCAAGGGGTCCGATGGCCGGAAGCATTGGGGTTTCAGGAACAACTGGAGGAAATGGTGGTGTTGGTCAACCAACCACTGTTCCTCCTGTAGGTCACATTTTACCACCAGGCGTAGTACCAGCGAAGAAGCATAGACGACGAAGTTCGAACGGAAGTTCCTCCTCCCTCCTGTTCCGTGAGGAGGGAAGAGCAGTAAAGACTGCACTCCTCGTCTTGACTTCCTTCCTCCTCTGTTGGACCCCGCACTTTGCATACATTTTCATGAGAGAGACTGACGTCATTGGGACAGAGCTGGAGCCCTCCAATGGCAAGAGTAGCAGCGGTAATGAGAGTCATCATCCCATGCTTTCCCATGACGACAACTTGAAGGCGTGGGGGGAAGGTTGGCTTCGCTTTGCGGGGGTGATGGGCGTCCTCCTCTCTTGTCTTTTAAATCCCTTCATCTACGTGTTCCGCAATAAAATGGCGTGCAAGGAAGTGTCCAAGCTCCTCTGCAAAGTATTTCGAGACAAAAAGGGGCATTGTGAGAAGGAGCCTGGTTTCCGTGAACGAAGTCAACAACTCCTTCACCAACACTGCAGAGACCACAGTGAGTCCACTCAAGGCATGGCCACAGCGAACAGTTCTTTCGAAGGGGGAGCCCCACCCACGACCACCGCCTCCTTTGACTATCAGCCAAAATACAGTCCATGTCTGGGGAAAAGTCCCAAGCGGTCATCTTTGAAATCATTGACGACGCAAACTTCCCTCACATCAATCACTGCGAATGGACATGCCCTTCCAGCAGGGAATGGAACAACCGCGTCCACAGTCAATGGAATCAAACCCCCTTTCCTCCGCTCCCTCACCGTTCCGGAACAAAGCCAGCCAAGAGTGAAATTCCCACCGAACCTTGTTCGACAAAAGTCATGCGTCCACCGTCCAGTCTATGGTGGATCCATTGAACTCACCCCTGCCCTGAGCAGACGTTCAAAATTTGTCCGACAGGACTCCATATGCAGCATAATTTCCAATGACTCAGTCCTCATGATTTGCGAGGAAGATGGGATGGAGAAGCCGGTCTTCCCACCCGAGACCTCAGACAAAGGAGGGGAAGAGGATTGCATGGAAGAGACGACCAACAACGCGACCAGCACACCCACCCCACTGGACAAGCATTATTTACGACAAGACTCTAATTTTAGCGACGCTTCTCGCCGAACGAATGATAGCGGCGTGGTTCTTTCCACATGTCCCTCGACAAAGCCCTCAGCCAACAATTCTCCTGCACTTCAGTGTCATCTCAACAAGCCCCACAACAGAACACCGTCTCCAAAGGGAAGGCAGCAGGGTGAATGTTCCCCCAATCAACTACCCTTCAATAATTCCTCCTATTCAATTATACAAACCACAATCTAATAAATGTAACTAAACCATGTACCCTTCATACTTGATTTCTCGATAACTCATATTATGGAAATTGTTTTGTAAATGACCTGAGCTACTTGTATGTGATAGTTTTTTGAATATATATAATCATCATAATAAGAATTAAGTCTTAACTTCTAGATACCTGATTGAAAAACCACGGTGTACCTAAAA
>JAQIWU010002661.1:0-11575 GCA_034696445.1 Isotomiella minor
ATCATATAACACTACTCATACTGGCTGAATAAAATGCTTTTTTTCGGCCGTTGTTTGCATGGAAAGACGGAAGAAGAATGAATGCTTCCACAGACAAGTGAAAGCGTGGGGTTTTTACACTTAAGAATCCTCTTAGGATAGGAGAGACGAGAGCAAAGGAACAATTACAAAAACATTTTTAAGCCATTTGAAAATTATCATTCTTTTTACATAGTTTTTTTTTTAAAATGTGCATAAAACTTATAGATCAAACATGAGAGAAAGTAGTAAGTGGACTTTTCCAAGACGGTTGCTTGAGTCTAGCCATTTTATGCAACTTCTTTCTTTCTTTCTTTTTAGACATGAGTGGCCAGAGTCCCTGGCTTGAGCTGCTGCGACTGCGGAGCAACAATGTACTGTGGCGATGGGGTAGAGGAGCCTCTTGAGGATGCCGAGGGTGGGGGTGGGTGGTGAGGGATGGATCCATTCCTCATCCCATACGGGTTTGTTACATTACTCATAGGATTGTTCGTGTGGGAGTGGGGGGAAGTGGAGCCATTGCTCCCTTTACCTAGGGAAATATTGGACATGCTCATTATAGGATTGGTCACGTTGTTCGGAGTGTAGGAAGGGGGTGGTGGGGGTCCATTTGTGATGACGGTCGTAGAGCTGCTCAGGATCGCAGTATTGGCCATTGACGTGGGGTTGTTATGGATGAGAGAGGAAGAGGAGGTCTTGGGAAGGTGGTGGTTGTTCATCATCAAATGATGCGTGTGATGTGACGAGGAGACCGGGTGATGATTGTTCATGTGATTGTTATGGTTAAGAATAGAGTGGCCGAACTGGGCTAGGGGATGGTGGGACGTGGGAGAGTGTCCACTCCCTCCAGAGCCAGAGTGCGGGGGTGGGAGAGAGCTGTTGGAAGTCCGGAGGTATGGATTCCCATATGTGGCCGAGTATCGAGGGTCAACGTTATTTAGGTAAGTGTGATGCCCAGGACTCGTCACAATCACGTGATTATTTGGCATATGATTAAGCGAGTTGTAGACTGAGGTTCGTCCGTTGTGGTGGTGATGAGGGGGGTTGTAGTCGCGCCCATAGTCCACATAAGGAACATAGCCGTTGTTGTTATGACCATCCTGGAAGACAGCAATTTAAAATGTCAGTTACCTTTATCAGTTGAGGGAGTACTTTACACTTACGTGTTTTGGAGGAAAAACAGGGTCAATGTAGTCAGAGTATCGGTACACAGACTCGTTCTTCAGGGCATCCGACCCCTCATCCCAATGTTCTGAGTCATGCTCAGGGATGTTGGACAAGGAGGACGCGGTCCGAATTTCCACCTTCAGATCAGAGTCGTTTGAAGAATGGTCGGACTGCTTGGTTTGCTTCTCAACTCGGTCAATTTCCATCACTATATGCAAAGCAAAAAAAGTCATGTCTCAACCTGCCCCAATACGATCTTATTTTGGGATTGTCTTGCTCTTACGGTCAGGTTTGGCCGTCTTCCTCTGACAAAGGAGAGTAATCATGGTGACTGCAACAATAAGCACGACCCCTCCAATGACAAAGGTAAGGATCCACATAAGTTGTGCTCCCTCTGCAAACCATAAAATATTCCCTGATGGTATTAGACCCAGATGTTGAGTTCACCAAGGAGGGGGGAGAAGGGGAAGGGTTAGTAAAGTAAAGCCATAAGCGACAGTGATTTTCTTCTTTGGTACACATAATATAGTCGAGGTCTTTACTTTACATAACCTATTTCGAATTCACAAAACCCCAAACAACAGACCCATAAAACTTTTTCGGATCATCATGACATGATATGAAAAGGAAAAGGTAATCAAGTTCTCACCACTGAACAATGCGACGTATAAACTTAAATTACAAATATACTCAGGCTCTCGGGAAATGATCGTTCATAAGTATTCCTCTTGCACTTGTCAAGTCAAGTCATTTCTCCCCTCGCAATGTCAATGCTCATCAAGGATTACCATGCTCCCCTTTTTTTGGTCAAATTGACAAATATAAAAATTGTATTTGGTTGCTATGACAAAAGTGAGCTACTCTCAATTGGTTTCATACTAATAATATTTCCCTCAAAGTGAGACAAAAAGACAGCGTGAAAATAATTGTTCCTCTCATCCTCATCCCATTAAGTGGGATGGAATTGGACCTCTCACTGCTTTATGTCCTTCATAATGATCTGAATGAAGGGAGTAATGATCCTGGTTGAGAACAGAGGCGTGAGTAATAATGATGGATTTTCTCATTCACAAAAAGAGTAAAGTGTCAAAAGGAACCCTCATCAAGAACAGAAGGAAATGATGCAGTTTTGCGTCCCACCACCAATGATTATGGTTATACTTTCACTTTTTTCCTCATAAACCCACAAGTATATAAAACACAGATTAGAAAATAGGCAACGCAAAGGACTCACTTTGTTTGAAAAGGTAGATCTCAATCAGATGAGCTCCGTAAGGATTGGTCACAGAGCAGTTGTAGGTTCCAAAGTCCTTCTCCTGAGAAGAGCGGATGACCAGGACGCTCCGGACCCCAAACGGTGTTGGGTCCTCCAAAATAGAATAATCCGAGTCATCTACAAAAAAAACGAGAGAGTTAAGGATTTTGTTGAATGAAACACCCATATTCATTCATATTTTATTTTTCCAGTCCCTTGTGTGTCTCCTCAAAAACCTAAGAGAGTCTCGTCATACCAACATAACATGAGAGACTAACGAATGAGGAAAAGAATGAATCAACATTCTTTCTCCACTCACCCTTTCACCCTTCTCTCTCGCGAGATTTTAGTTTCGATTTTATTTTTAGTAAAACTTAAAACAAAAGTAATTTAAGTCAACGCTAATGTTCTTGTTTGTTCCACGTAATGAATGCATTACTTGGGCAAACATTCCCCTCGAGCAGTCATGTATGTTCTTGGATAGACTAAGAATAGGAATGCGTTTGGGAGAAAGAGGGGGAGAAGAAGAGAGAGGTGTCATTACTTTCATCCGTTATAATATAAGGCTGAGGTGTCTGCACCAAAAATAGAAAAAAAACTGCTGTGTGGGATAATGATATGAGACATCTAAAAGTCTGGGACAAAAGGAGAACAACTGCAAAGGGTAATTTTGAAGGTCTTGCTTCGTTGGAACCGCAGAAGTTAGTAAATTGAAGAGTTATTTTATTAAATGCACTCTGACTCTCTTCAACCAAAAATGACTTCTTCGAGAGTTCCTTTTCTCTTTTGTTTCTGATTATGATAGCAATCGTATGTGTGTGTGCTGGTTCTATTTTTCTAAGGGAAAAGGAGGGGATTAAGTTTGCTTTGGGTCCTCTCGGCCCTGTCAGTCTTAAGCTCTTTTCAAATATTTATTTAATTCAAATCTAAACGAAAATCTAAAGAGGAAAAAGAAAGTGGAGTGAGGCTATAGGAAGTCTCTACATCGACGGATGTGCGATGATAAGACTCTCTCTGTCTCGCACAAACACACAATGATATGTGGGTGTAGGAAGGAAGGGGAAGAAAAAAATAGGCTAAAAAGTTGACTTGACTTACTGTTATCAATTTCCCTTCCATGATGGGTCCAAGCGATCCTTTCAGGTTTGGGAATGGATCTTACGAGACATTCCAGTCGAATCGTATCTCCTTCAATCCCGTATTGAATTCTTTGGCTCTCAATTCGAGGGGGTCCTTTCAAGCTCACGGTGGCCATGGCGGAGATCTGCTGAAACCCCTGAACCACCGCTTGGCAAATGTATTTACCCTGAGTGTCCTCGGTCACTGTGACGGTGTGGTTGGGAGAGGTGCTCACAGCCTGAGACAGAAGGAATATACATATTTAATTATGGTGTCATAAAATTATGATGAGACCACTACCTTTCTTGTTGGCTCATGAAACCAAATAATCTCTGGTGGAGGATTGCCATCCACATCACAGGTCAGAGTGACCGAGCTCCCCATCTCAGCCTCCACATTTCGAGGGCGATTTCGAAACACTGGGCCATCTGAAATAGACAATTTAATTAGGAGGAATTGCATATAAATGAGACATTCTGGGGGCAATCTGACATTCAATTGTAACTCAATCCATTCTGTGGCATTATTCTTAATTACATAATTCAATTAGGGTTTCTTCTAAGGTAGCCATTGTGTTCCAAAGAAATCATTAGCACCTGTTTCTTCCTTCGTACAAAAGCCAAAAGCAAGATGTTTCCGTCGACGAATCATTATATTATAATCCTCATCAGAAAACAATGCGTTTGAAGATAAGACTATACAGGCTCAGACAAAGGGATGATGAGATGAGATGGGAATAAGAATTGCCAATTATGGTCAGCCCCATTATTATACACCCTGATGTTCGGGAGAGGGAGATTCTGCTTCATTTAATCAGGGTAATTTGATCTGGCCATTAGCAACATTCCTTGCAATTATTATGTTCCACTACTGTCCCTTATGGACGAAGCTAATTTTATATGGGCTCAGGTAATCCAACCTCTTTGAATTTCAAGGAATATGTCTACAATTAATTCAGACGATCTTCAATTTTTTTGAGGAACTTTCTCCCGACAAGACGTGGGGCAAAGTGGAGCATTTACTTCCACCTAATCCATCCAACTAATTATGATACATGTTAGACTTATGCATGCAGAGGCACGTCAAGGCAGTCACTGCGGCAACTAATGAAGAAAGACGAGGAACACGAAAACCTTCAACAAATCTAGCTTATCCTCATAGAAACCATGGTCTTCTAAACTAAACTGCATGGAGGTAAAGAAAGAAGAGAGAGATGGAAAATCAGATGAAATAGGAGATGACAAGGACACAAGGGTGCAGTCGTCGTTAACACATTACCCATTGCAGAGTGCAGTCTCTAAAATAATGCAATGCAATGCACGCATTGGAAAGGTGCGTGACCAACAACTTTACTGGAAAGAGAGAAAGAAAGTCTAAGTCTATGCCTTGTCTGACACAAACCTTTCACGTTTTACATCTCCCCTTTAATTTAATGTCATTACATTTCACTCTCTATCTTCATCAAGTCTCACCTTCTACTTCGTGCATGCACCAGGGCCACAAGACCACCACATCTCACGGAAATTCTCTCATCGTCGTCGTGGGGAAAGTAAGAAGCATGAATGCAACCTGCAATGCATCAAATGGGTGGAAGACATTTTCGTTGGTGGCCTGGCCTCAGCCATTGATTCCCATCGCTTAGGTATTTGTCAATCCAACCTTCCCTCTAACTAAGGTACCGAAGGGAGAAGACTTTTAATTTTTTTCTTCAATTGAACGCAGGGCAAAAACATAAATTGGACGTATGACGTGTAGAGAAGAAGAGACCAGATCAAGAAGGGAGAAGAAGAAGAAGAAAAGCAATACTGCTTTCTTCACTCTGCAATATCTCCCTCAAAAACCTTCAACCTCCCTCACGCAATCAATAATAAAATGAAACACGCACATTTCTTTACAGAATGCCTATTGCGTTAGTTCTTTCATCGCAACAATAAACATGCGATTTATATGCTCTGTCTTGTGCGTTTTTTTGTACCTACAAATGGTTTGTGTTTACAAATTGGACGAAGGACATGAAGCACATGAAGATTGAATCCTGGGGTGCCTGCTTCCAAAAAAAGAAGTGTGGTCTTCCTCTTCTGAACCTATCTAAGAAGATGAGTCATGAAATCCTGATTAGGCCCAAGCAACAGTGCTTTACATGTAGATGTATTTAAAGGTGAATAAAAGTGAACTAGAAAGCATCATGGCAAAAAGAAAACCACTTCACTCATCAAGTCAAGTTCACTCTGGTTGTCAAATTCCCAAGGATCAGGATCAAAGACTGAACTGATCGGATCGGAGGTGATATGACTAAAGTTTGCTTCTGGAAACGTAGGTATTTGTAAAAGTGCAAAAGACTTGCAGAGGAAGCATATTGAGAGTGAAAACTCTAAAACTAAAAAAGCCACTTGGAAGATTTGTGTATTCCCACAGAAATCACATTCCATTAGTATTAGATGCATCAGTGATTATTCAACACACTACACTCATATATTTACGCAACTCTCACACACGCCTAAAAATCCACAAGGATCATTGGGTTTGGCATCTTACTTTCTCCGTAGTCAAAGAAGGCAACATGCGTCTGGGAAAAAAGTCCCAAGAAGAAGAGGAAGAAATGCATGATCTCCAACTCCACTGCCTTCTCTCGGCTGATGTATCTATCTAATCTAGTCCAATCTATAAAAAGTCCTGACTTTGACATGTAAATGCATAAAATATTCCAATCTATGACTTTTCTTGGAAAAGAGAAATATAGCACACAGAATCTGAATCCAATCGCATATAAATACTTCGTTTCGCAGTCAAAGCTCTCTCACTTTCTTCCTTCCTTTCCCTTTCCACCCTTCGAAGAAGAAGAAGAAGAGATGGGATCTTGATAAAGATACGGTCCCCATAGGCATAGGCACACGCAACCAAACCAACAAACAGAGAGCAGCAGCAGTGGAAATATTGCGGAGGAAAAAGTACTTAGAGATGAATGCCTTCAAGGAAAATTTCAAGTCGATTTATGCCTCTACGGGACATTATCTTGTTCGGATGCTCACTTTGAAATAGGATGAGTCTCTCTCTCTGAGTAGGTATGTTTCGTTTTAAAGCAGGAACAGGAACTGATATTGAGCCATCATTGAAGAAGAAGAAGACTGTATTTTTTTTCCATGAAGAACTTTTGCTGCTTGGACCCACATATCATCATCGGAAACATCTAACATGACGTTACGTGTTACCTTTTCAACCTTATGAAATTCGAGAGGAGAGATAAACCTGCGTCTAAATGTAAATTCTAAGCATTTTTCAGAGAGAGAGAAGTGGAAATGGAAGAGGATACGTTGATGGAGTCACAAGATGACACTTCATATGACTTTTTGACACATATGAACATGATACTATTATAATAATCAGAACAGGATAACCTCTCCCTCTCTAACACAATTTGTACTCCTTGAATTCCTTACATATTATTAGCAGGTGTGCTAAATAACCATCATTTGATCATGGGGCGAATGAATGTGAAGGTAAATAGCGTTCAATATATGCAGATATCCTCCAAACCAATTTCCACCCTGTCGTTAGAACTCATTAAGGCCTGTTTCCAGTCCCTCATTACTATGCAAGTCTCCACGAGGAAAAAGCAATTAAAGAAAATGTGTGCAGTTGAGTTATTGGTGGTTGGTGGTGCTGATGAAAGGGGGGAGAGAGAAGAAAATTGTCATTCTTACAGAAAACTTCCAGAGTCTCCCTTTCCTCCGACTTTCCCACAGAGTTTTGCACTTCACACTTGATAATAGAGTCGTCTAGCTTTCTTGACACATTGTGAAGGACGAGCATCGTTCCATGATCCCCAGCAATGACTTGATCATTCCGAAACCATCTAAAGACCATATCTGGTGGATTGGCATCAGCTTTACAGGAGACCTTCACGGTGTCATGCTCGTAGGTTTTGGGTGACTGGATTTTGACAGTCACTTTAGGAGCGTATTTGACTTCAAGTCGGATGAAAGCACTCATCACTTCCTTCGCGGGACGATTGTGGGCTTGACAAGTGAAAGTTTTGTTGTGATGTTCTTTCTTGGGTCGAAACTTTAGGATGGATCGACTGTTGAATCTTTTCGCGTCATCAAGTGTCTCTCGAATTGTTTCCACTCCTGTTTTGATTTCTTGACCATTTCCGTCCAACCACGTGATCTGTAATGTTAAGAGAAACATACGTTCATTATTACCAATTGCTCTCTAGTCGTCATATGCAAAGTGTCAAGGAGGAGAAAGCATATGCCACGTAAGGTTTCTCTCTTCTATCGAAGGGGCAGGATGTGTGTCTACCCTTTTTCTCCACTGTTTTTTCATTACTGCGGAGGTAATAAATATGTAAATGGAGTTGGAAATTAATGTTCCTCTCCCCAAATGCCAGTAATTTACTCGTCTCTTTTCACCGCTTTCTCCTTAAATTTCTTTCTTTCCTTCTTTCTTTCTCTTTTAGCTTAAGACTGTGAGGCATTGATACTGAAAAGAATTTTGCTTGAATCACTTCCTTTCCTCAAAATGAAAGAACATAGAGAGAGGGGACAATATGTTCCTTCTATGCTTTACGAAATGAAATTTCCAAGTTAAATAAAAGAAACAACGGGACAATATTGCATTGTGTTTTATTTTAGGCCCTGTTTCATTAAAGTCTAGAGAGAGTCTATTCAATATTTTGTGGACTTGCCTCGTTTCGTTTCCTCCCTTCTATTTTGGCTTCTTTATTACAAGTGTTAATTATCATAAATTTTAAGCCACGTGTAAGATATTTCCTACAAAAAAAGAGAGCACCTTGAGAAAGCCTTCTCCTCCAGGGCCTCACAGAGAGTCTTAGGGCTAACTGCTAATAACTTTTTATTTACCAAATCCCAACCGATAACAGATTCCTCAATTTTGAATGAAAATATATTCCTCTTTTATCCACGTTCAAGTATAGTAAGAGCCAATAAAATGTGACATTAAATGCTGGACATTCTTCTTCTTTTCTGCTCTAAAAACATGGAAAATATGTTGAAGGAAGTGGAACCGTTCTTCTCTCATCGTCGTCACATATATATAGTGGGCCACATTAGTAGGATGGAAAGGACGAAGAAGGATTTCCTCCTTATTTGTATTCATAGCTCATCTTTATCTCTTTTATGGGCAATGTTAATTATCAACATCATCTCTTCCTCTCTTTCTTTCTTCTTTCCTTCCATTTCTTCTTCCATTCACTACTCTTTTCTTTTCTACCATATCCGTTAGACTCTACTATAAAACTATGCACAACTTTCTTTCCTCTCATCCGTCGCACCGTGCATCTGACAGACTTTCGTGGCAAAAGTTAAGACTACTGGTGAAAAGTGTGAAGACCTATTAAGAAGGAAGTGAGAGACGCTTCTGTTGATTTGTGATGGCCCACTAATGCTCTTATTTTCGCACCATTCCATTCTCTCGTCGAACCTCCAAAGCACTTCTTTAAATCAAAGAAAGTTTACCCCCCAACACATATCTAAGTGGATTCTTGAGTTGTGGTGGGTTGTATAAAATTGTCTCGTCTGGTTGAGTTGAGTATTGCTTACTGCACCACTTTTTCCAAATAAAAAATATGTATCGTAGCTCATCTCATTGCATTTAGAGGAGGAAATGGCAAATGGAGGAAGTAATGTAAAAGAAGAAAAGATAAAAAGCAAAGTAAGACTTTCTTCGGTATTTCAAATCAAAATGTTTCCACAACGTTTGCCTTCTACCAAATGTAATACTTAGGTAGCTAGTCCTCGGATTAATCTTGAGATTTATAAATCGCAGCCTATTTTAAAGTAAATCGGCCTAACCAAGAAAATGTTTAAACTTTCACCAAATCTTCTTGTGTTCATGCAAAAAGTACTTAAATCTCTCCAGTTAGTGACTTTGGAGAAAGGTAAGAACGTGTGTAATTGCATTCCTATGGCGACATAGTGTCATTTGCAGTAGGGGTTGACCAAAGCATTACTATAATATAAAAAACTGACCTCCGCGGCTGGTTTCCCTGCTCGTGAGATGCATTCTAATTGAACATCCCGATCCTCCGTGGTTGGGAGCAATTCACCCTGTATAATCTGCGGAGGCCCGGTGGGAACGTCCACAGTTAATTTGGCATCTGCTGACCTAATCTCTTTGACTCCAGTCTCTAGAGGCCCAGGACCCACTTGGCACTGAAATACTGCGTCATCCTCCAACGTCACCTCGTCAATTACGAGCGTAAAGTCATCTAAAAAAATTCAGTCAAAAGAGGTTGTGATATTTGTAAGTAAAAGAAACTGAATTATTGTTACTCACGTTCTTCATCACTTCCGGTCATCCTGTACCGCTCATAGCCCACGAGGTTCCTCTCCGTCCCCAAGCCAAAGCCATCCCTCGTCCACTGAAGAACGCCAATCTTGTTCAGGATGGAGCATGCCAGGGTCACCTTGTCCCCAATGGTGGCAGTTTGATTGTCAGGGGTCCGTCTAAAATGTTGCTGTGGAACCGTGGCGGCAGAGGCAAGCCCCCTTCCGTCCGGGAGGAGGAGGAGGGAGGTGGCAGTTAGCACAAGGGTTAGAAAAAGTAGGGAATAATTTGACGACATTCTTCTTGACGAGAAGTGGGAGGACGACGACGTTGAAGTTGAAGGGTTTGTGTTCAGTCTTAATCTTTTCCCAACCCCGCTGCTTTCACTTTCTCTCACCCTCTCAAAATTAGAGCTCCTGCTATTTTCTTTTCTACTACTTCTCTCTACAGGGTGAAGAAGATGGTAGGAGTCGTGATAATTGCCTTTGTCATCATCTTCAAATCCTAGAGTAGAGTTGTTGATCAGGGATGAGGAGGGAGGATGGGGGATTGGGGGTGGGGATGAGGATAATAAGTGTCTCGGTCTTTGTCTTTGCCTAGTCATATCGTCAACTTTCTTTCTTCTTTCTCTCACACTATTTGATCATTCAACTTTATCTTCTTTCTTGGGCATGGGAGACAGACAAAAGTATCTTCTTTTCGCAAGCAGCAGCAAAAGTGTAGGAGGAAAGAGCAGACACTCCTGGGCTGAAATAACAAAATAATATTTTGATTAGTTTCACTTACATATTCTATTATCTTCTTGTAATAATAAAAAGCCTCAAGCACTGAACAAAACCTTTCCTCTCTTTAATTCACACAGTGGCATTTTCCTAAGTTCATCTCTCTCTCTCATCCTCTTCCTTTTCATCAAGGAAAGCTACCACCAAGAATATATGGAGGAGAATATAATCTTCGTCAGATAAGGAAGGGATGGATGTCATGTCAGGTGGATGGATTAAAGCGTGAAATTTGTCGGTAGCCAAACAAACAATAATATTTGCCCTATGCTAATGAACAAATTCAAATTTTCTTCCTTTTGCCTCTTATGGAACACAGGAATTAAATGTACGTAAAATTAGAATGGGAAATAATGTTGCCAAATGAAATAATGCTTTGTAGAAGTAGGAATAATAGTAATATGCATCAAAGTGTTTTAATTTCAAAACGAGGGGTTTCCCTGATGACATATAAACGTTGAGACTTAGCCTCTGGTCGTGCCTTTTTTGCATAACGTCAGTTAGTTGGCTCATTTAAATAAATAAAGTAATTTGACTATTGAATTGACATCTTTTTTTTATACATTATTAACGTTTGGGATACAAAAATACATTACTTGCCCCAAGTCTCATGTTGCCTCTTTCCACATCATGAACTTTCTTTCCCTCAAGCTCATTCAACCACAATCCTTTTTGTTTGCTTTTTTAATGTGAGGGAAGATATGAGGTAAATGGAAGGAATGAATTATGTAAATAAAATAAGCAAACAAACAAAGTGTAAAAAGTTGTTTAGCTTGACGTGATGAATAGTAAAAGCTTTCACTCAATCAAAACTTTTTTTTCCTCTACATAAAGTTCCGCATAAAAAGATTGGTGTCAAAAGAGGTACCTACCTACTAAGGTTGTTGTGGGACTTTATATTTTATATTTTACATTTAAAGTGAATGCAGAAATGGAAAGAGAGAGACTG
>JAQIWU010002662.1:0-11571 GCA_034696445.1 Isotomiella minor
TTCATTCAAACATTTACGCAAAGCAATAAAAAGCAAACTGCAAAGACTGTAAAAATCTCCTCTCTTTCATTTTTATTTTCGATCGTTAATTAATTGTGCAACCATCCAAGCAGTGACAATTTAGTCGATTGGGGTAGTGTGAGAATAAACGAATGTATCATATAAATGCTCTTACAAACAGCAGATTTTGCATGGCTTCAATAAGCCTGACTCTGGACACAATGATTTCCAACGGATAAGTGCTTTCGAGCTTATTTTTTATTATTTAACGATATCCTCCGCTTCCCTCTTGAAATAATAGCATCCTCGTCGTCATCACTGCCCTCCTTGTCCCCCCCACGCTGACGCTGGTACCACTTCTTCTTAGGTGGTGGTGGTGGTTTAGGTGGTGGTGGAGGTGGTCGTTGTTGTGGTGGTGGTGGTGATGGGGGTGGTCGATTTCTTGCTGAATTGGAAAGCATAGCCATTTCCTGAGCCTTGTCTTTTCCCAAGGATAATCTTCGTTTGCCCCTTGAAATTATTGCGTCTTCATCGTCATCACTGCCTTCCTTATCGGCACCACCGCCTTTGCCCTTGCCCTTGCCCCCCTGCGGGGCTTTATTCATTCCCCCCTGCGGGGCTCCATGCATTCCCCCCTGATGGAGTCCATGCATTCCCCCCTGATGGGGTCCATGCATTCCCCCCTGATGGGGTCCATGCATTCCCCCCTGATGGGGTCCATGCATTCCGCCATGAGGGGGTCCATGCATTCCACCATGAGGGGGTCCATTCATTCCTTGACCATGAGCTGGGCCCACTGGATTCCTTGGTGGATAAGAATTCATAGGATGGTCCTTTCCCAATGACAGTCTTCTTTTACCCCTTGAAATTATTGCGTCCTCGTCATCATCACTGCCTTCCTTGTCATCCCCACGACGGTTTCCTCCTCGTAGGTTTCCGTTATTGTTATTATTATTATCAGCCAGGGCTGGTCTTGTCTGATAGTTTGGTGCATGTCCCCCACCTCTGCCTCTGCCTCTTGCATCCTCATCGTCATCGCTGTCTTCGTCATCATCACCCCGTCGCTTCTTCCCCTTCCTACCGCCTTTACCTTTCCCACTCCGATTGCGACCGGGGTTGTTCCAGTCGGGTCCAGAATACTTTGGTGCTGGTGGTTGTTTGTCACGTTTCTTATGCTTATGCTTCTTTTTCGACGACGAACGTTTACGGTTGGGCTGACTGCTTCTTCCTTGCCCATTTGTATTCCCTTGATTTGCGTTTGCAGTGCCAAAGAGCCCTGTCTGATGAACGTTCTTGGGTGCGCCTGATCCACCATCTTCATTACCATCTCCACCGTGATTGGAAGATTTATTGGTTCCGCCACTATCCCTTTTATTCCCTGCATTAGCACCACCAGGAAACTTCTGAGCACCGGAAGTCCCACCGCCATCATCGTCTCCTGCGAAAGCCCTACCAAATCCATTTGGAAAAAACATACAGGGTTCATCAGCCCCAGTAAATGGAGGTTCTCCCCAATCACTGTCATATTCATCAACTCCATAGGGGTTTAGGCCATCTTGTAGGTTTTGGTCTTCCTCTTCCCACATCCGACTATAGTCAAGAGGAGGAAGGCCCATTTTCATTCGTCTTCTGGCAGTTAACACTCCAGATAAGAATGGAGGAAGGTTCAATGTCATTATTCGCTGTTTCGTCATTAGCATTCCAGCTGGGATTCTGAATAGCATATAGTCATAGTTCAGCATACAATTTTAAATGGAGAACAATATTTTTTAGTAAAATCTGTGCTAGTGATCACCTCCTACAGCCGCATCGAGGACGAGGAGGAGGAGGAGGAGGAGGGGCTGGAGGGGGGCAACATGGGAAAGGTTGAGGCATCGACATTGGCATCATAACTGGAATTTGGTACATGTATGGTGATTGTGCCCCAGGATAGCACGGATAAGGGTAAGGACACCATGCCGGACTCGGGAACATGGTGTAATTTGGAATTTTGAGTGCATAAATATGCAACAGTCATGTAGGTTTAATGGAATTACATGTTTCTAAAATGCATAGAACACAAGGTTGGAGAACAAGCTCTTCTGAACGGTACTGTAGTTACAAAGGCAGTGCATGTCATGAAAGATATAGCTTCCACCACTACTGACTGACAAATACTGAAGATACATGCAAAAACGTTGAGACATTTTAAATTGATAGCTTAAAAAATGTTGCGATCTGGAACACTTGAAAGTGTTTGACATAATACTATTGCATGAACAAAGTTGTTGCACGATTTGGTGGTTTGGTTTTGCCCATACAGGATTAGCATTTTTGTCATGAGGTCGTTTAACTTGAAGCCTGGACCAGCTGCTGCTGTTCTCCAACATTGCGACAATTTCATTTACAGAAGTTCACAGTTACATTTTTAATTAGAACTTTCTGTCAAGACTTTTGTGCACTTCCTCAATTAAAGCAATAGTGACTATCCATCCGACTTTACATCCTCCAGTTCTGGTGTTTTTGTGTAAGTGAATCATTATTACAATAGCTTATAAGCACCTACAGCAAGCTTTTGGCTAATAAAATAATGGATCCCTTTTTGATAGCTCATTTTGCGTGCTTCATCATTCATGAAAAGATTGATACTTAGCAGATGTACAACAACCTATTCAAAAGTAATAATTGATTCAACCTTTATTCCTTTTTCAGCATACACAACCTGTCTAGTTTTCTGTCACGCTTATTTTAAAAAAATAGTTTCTGCTCACTGGTATTATTAGTGTTCTTACCATTTCACCACGTTTCATTTCTGGTTTGTTATCATCAATCAACATAATGTCTTTCATCCTAAAAACGTGTGAAGCATACATTCATCATCCGAAGAATAGAAGCTCATGTCAATCTGAGAGTGCCCCATATGCACCCAACCGACACTCTTCCATGGCTTTGTCCACATAAAGCATAATAAAATAGGACATAATTTTTAAATATCCAAAGAAAACCAATTTTGCACACCAATCTAGCAAGGTAAAGTCTGTTTGTGTGAGTCAACAAGGGGATTATCTGTTCCGAGAATGAATGCCAATGCCGTAAATAGTCAATCCATTACTATGAAAGATTATGCATATGCATAAAATGTTCAGCAAATTCTTTTTGGCAAACACATCCACTCAATTCAAAATGGCTTTTGTGGCGCAGTTTGGCGTGCATCGTATAACTGTTTCCTGTCTCTGTCATCTCCTCCTCATTAGATTCGCTAGTCTGGAGTCCTCAGTTTTAGTAATTAGTCAGGTTTTAGGTGCTTGCTTACAATATTCAAGGAAGGGTGCACATTTTTTAACTGCAATCTGAGTTAGTTGACTGGGGCACAATGATAATCGAAAGATTTAATTTGTTGATAGTAGTTCCTGCATTTGTGTTACTATTTGTAGGAATCTTTGCCTTTGAAGTCCATCCGGTGTGGGCTGCTGTGTCATTTTCGACAATTGGAAAGGTGAGAAAGCGTCTTTTGTATCCAGTTTCCTAAACATGTGTCTTCATCTTTCTTCAGATGGCAGAAAAGATAGAATTAGACACAATCTGCCTCAACGCGACCAAGGACCCAATGCAGTTGTTCCATTATTGGCGGAAGGATGCCAAAGACACCCCTGAAAATATAAATCCGGACGGAATGACTTTAAGCACTGTCAAAGAGTAAGTTGCTGTACTTAGTCGCATTTTACATTTGTGCCTTCATTTTCATTTTTGATCCTTTTCTCAGAGATGGGTCACCAGCGTCACGTACTGTTCTTTTGAGAAACATATCTGACGAAGGGTTTAAATTGTACACAGACTATAGGTCACCCAAGGGCCGCGACATGGTAATCATCTATAACTTTAACTTGTTCGTTTTTACAATCTTATGTTTGTTCATAACACACAGGCGAGAAATCCACACGTCTCTCTTGTCTTTGTGTGGCTTTTCAGCAAGGGTGACGGAAGAAACAAAGGTTTTCGTCAGGTCAGAGTCGAAGGAGCGGCTGAGAAACTATCTGTAGCTGAAAGCCAAGAGTACTTTAATGGTGAACCGATTATGGCTCAGATTCGAACTGTATGTGTCAATAATGAAGAATTGAAACAGCATTATATGACGAAAGAATGTTTGATGCTTTCATGTAGGTGGTACAAAACCAAAGTACCATTGTGACAGACAATAGGAAATCGATTTTAGAAAGGTACCAGTTAAAATGCTTTGATTTTAAAATAACTTCAACTTGTGCATCTTCAACAGAGCCCAAGCATTACTTGACCAATATGAAGCCAACCCTTCAACTTTCAAGTTAGAAATGCCATTGACTTGGGGAGGCTACATTGTTAAACCAGCGACCATAGAGTTTTATCAAGGTTCCAGAGATGCTATCAACGATAGGATAAAATTCTTCCCCAGGTTAGACCTCTCTTGCTAATTTCTGTATTCTGTACAAAATATTGTGAAATAAATTGTCATTGCAGGAAAGATTTTCCGGGAGACCTTCCGCCTGGCGTCTATTCTGGAGATAATGGATGGGTGTACGAGCAGTTGGAACCCTAAGACTGGTGGTATGGGGGTGATTGGCATTTGGATTGCTGTTTTCCATATTAAAGGATTGTATCCGGTATGTATTTACAAGTTGCATAATAAAAATATTTTTCCGAAAGATCTATAATGTTTGAAAATGGCAAGGTTAATTGTGCGGTTTTGTATGGTAGAAGAAAAGAAACAGGCACCAATAAATATAAATTAAATCAATAATAAACCATGAATCCATGCTATAAATTGGATTGCAACAGTCATACCTTTCCGGTAGTTCCGAGCATCAATTTCCTAAATCCAAACCGGTCCATGATGCAGTTCCTCCTTTATTTTTCTCTGTCGATATTGTTAGTCTTGACTGATGGGGCTAGAAACAACGATGGTCAACTTCGGTCTGAGATTGAAGAACGCAATCTTCCTGCTCGCCAACGACGGCAAGAACCCGTGACAATGGACGAATACATGAGACAAAGGGACGCTTTGTTAGAAGCAAGTTTGATACGTGCATGCATACACACTTTTATGTAATGCATGCAATTTTGTCATGCAATCAGGAAGAAGAAAACCACTTTTTAGGGGGCGACTTGACACTGGACTCGGGAAGAGAAGAGGACGTCAACTCTATCTTGATGAACTACAAGGAACGAGAATATACTCAAGGCCTTGATGGTACTAATGGATTGAACTTTGCATCTGCAAAACATTTCTTTCACGCGAGGGAAGAAATTGAAGCATCCAACGTCTTTAAGATTATAAAAATGTTTCCAAAAGGTATAGACAAAACTCGTAGCTTTGTTCCAATATTTGCACAATGATCATACAGGATGTGCCTTGCATTTGCACGACTCGACGACTGGGTCTGTAGAGTGGATTGTCAAAAATTTAACAACTTGGCCAAATCTTTACATGTGCTTCCGCACAGACAGAGAAAACCAGATCATCTTTGCCTTTGCAAATCAGAAACCGACGAAAACATGTAACTTTGTTGGAGATTCTCCTTGGATGTCCGTGCAGGACTTCAGGGATAATGCTTCCAGTGAAGGATATGTGGACGAGTTATTTTTCCACGCTATGAGTTTGTACACGCAAACCCCTGAACGTAAGATTGCTAATGAGAGTAATCAAGTCAGTAATTGTTGTTTCCTTCAGTGATGTACAAGACAAACAACGAGGCTTGGCATTTTTTTAACCAAAAAATCGAGACAGTATTTGGAATTGTTGGATTTGAGGATGCGATGAAGGCGTACTATTATCAGACTTTGCAGGAGTTTTATGACGATAATGTGATGTACGTGGAAAACCGAGGACTGCTCGAATATGTGGGTGGCAATATGATAAGCAATTCTGACGTTTTATTGATTGGTGGTGAAAATCTCTTACGATGATTCCAGATTTATCGCCTGAACCAATCTGAACTTACCCCAGCCCAAACTTTGGCCGATTATGAAGAAACTACCAGTCAATTTGTATCGAATAATCCTGATTTTTGGGGGGCAAAATTCATCATAACTCCCATCCGATTTTATAGCAAGCAGAAAATGGGACAGATGTATGTCGCATTGCAAAGGAAATAGTAGTCATAAGGTTCCCTTCGTCTTTTAGGGTTGACATTGCAATCCAGCTACAGCAGGACTTTCCAACGTTCTTTGCTGGCTTTGACATTGTGGCACATGAGGACGTTGGAACTCCTAACATAGAGTACATGCCAGACCTCCTTCGAGCTTCAAATGCAGGGATGAAGTTTTTCTTTCATGCTGGAGAGTCAGGTATTTGAATAAAATTATAGCTGTGCTTCTTACAATAAGTTTTACTTCTCTAGACTGGCACGGAACTAAAATCGACGACAACATTTTGGACGCCATTCTTTTAAACACTACCAGGATTGGGCATGGCACTGCTCTAAATGGTAGGCCGTACCTGACGGATCTGGTGAAAAAAAGAAATATTGGGATCGAAGTTTCACCCATATCTAGTCAAGTATTTGCTACATTCATCTTTGTCAAATACCCCCTTGACACTATCTAAATTGTACTTTCCTTTAGATTCTGCATCTTGGAGGGGTAGAGGATTTCAGAACTCATCCTGCAATTCCATGGCTGAGACGCGGATTTCCTATTGTCATTGCGAGTGACAATCCCGGAATGTGGAAGTCCACAGGGTTGTCGCATGACTGGTATGTAGCATTCATGGCGATGGGTGGGGAAAGGAGTGACTTGAGATTTCTAAAGAAGCTGGCATTGAATTCCATTAAGTGAGCAAAGTAGTTACTTAAAGTTGCTGCAGCGGTTTTAATTACAATCATAATGCTATCAGGTTTAGTGCCATGAATGGAACTGAGAAGAATCAAGCTCGGAAAAAATGGAACAAGCAGTATTCTACATTTCTTGACCAAGTACTGGCTACCTACTGACAATAGTGAATGTATAACTTTAAAGGCAGTGAAAGCATTTTGCATTTAACGAAAATAAATCTGGTTATTTGTTGAGCCTGAAAACTCGTCTCATAGGGTGGAAGAAATTGCGAAAAAGATCTTCGTACTTTCCTTGCTCAAATGTAGGAGACATGGGAATCCACTTGGAGGCTTCCATGCTGTACAATAAACAAAAAAGGGTCTTAAAATTACAAACTAGTTGATATGTATAGTCATACTTTCTTAGACTACGCATTATAAAAGGAAGATCGTATGCGTCATCTTTGGGCTTGGGTTCACCGTCACCTTCCTCCATGTCCCTATCCTTAGCAAAGAGTTTGTCCCATTCCACAAGACCTCTTTCTTCCCTCGTACCTTTGAATAAGAATAATTGTAAATTACGAGTTATGGAATTTTGTATTGTAGTATGCCAACCTGGCACAGTGTTGTCCAGTACGAAAGCGATAAAGCCACCGAGAAACATTCCGGTAGACAGAAAGACAGAAATCATTTGATCCAATGCTTCACTGCCTGTGTCCACCTTGTAATTGCTGGTATTCATCCATTGGGACACCGACTGAGAAAAAACAAAATACAGTTTATAGCCAACTGTATAAATCCTTTCACCCTTGTACCAATGCAAAGAACATTGAAAATCCAATGACGAACATATTTCTTGGGGAGTTCAAGTCAACCCCTCTCAAATTAGATAATCCAGCAGCAGTCAAAGTTCCGAAAATGACCATCAGAAAGGCCCCTAAACATGAGCATAGGTACATGATTTAACCCATCCCTCAACCTATCCAGAACAGCATCTACCTGAAATAGGGGCTGGAATGGTGACGAAAAAGGCTGCAAAGTTTAAAATCATACATAACTTTTGGCATGTGACCTCTTGCATTGGTACATACCGTTCATTTTGCAGAAAAGAGAGAAAATGATCATAAGCAATCCACCAATCTGAATTACTCGTCGGGAGCCAACTTGAGTTATACCAATAGCTCCAATGTTCTCAGAGTACGACGTGGTACCATTTCCTGTCCCCCACATCCCAGCAAGTATGCAGCCAATTCCTGGGAACAAATAATGTCTTATACACTTTGCACATTTGCCCGTTTTAGTCATTGTCAACCTTCAACGAAAATCCCTCGATTGATTGCATGGATGGGAGGGGCTCTAGCTCCAACTATACGTGCAGTGGCATAGTAATCCCCAATGGACTCCACGATGCCTGAAATTACACCTGCCAGTACTGGAATACAATTAATCTTGGATTAAGGTTTCCGAGATTAAATTATTCAGACTGACTTCCAAGAATCGCTCCAATGGACAATGTAGGCGTCCCCCACTGAACTATAACACAGTTTTAGCAGAGTTAGAATAGAGCAGCTATGAAATGAATAGGAATATATTCTTTACAAGGATACGGGACATAGAAAAACTCAGACTCCTTGCGGATAAATACATCGTCTACCAAATCGGTCCTGGCGGAATTTCCAGCAGGGAGGACATTGGCAAGAGTCAGAATCCAGCATATGATCCACATAACCACCATCCCAAGCAAAATCTACAAGTCACAAAAATGCTTCGATATAGAAACCTTTTAGTTAAATTGACTAAAGGGTTACAGGAAGACGTTGAAAGATTCTGAATCTTTTTCGCCCTTCCCTTTTCGGTGAAGACGTAAAAGGGATTGGAATGTTCACATCACGAAGGTACTGGGAGAATATTGTAATCAAAATAATTGTTCTACAGTACAAAACAAAAGTTTTAAATGCAAAGTTCATGTTCAAAACTGACTAAGATAGACTCCACTTACGATACGGAGACCCACCAATTCGACGAGGCAGAGCGGCTAGCTATGCTAAATAATGATAGTCCTATCATTGTTAGTGAACCTATTAAAAATTTTAAATAAGAAGATATAGTATTAAAAAATAAATAAAAATTTACAAGCGATCGTGATTGGAGTCAACATTTTGAGAAACAATCCTGCCACTCCTATTGAAACGAGGAAAGAAAAAGAAAGCTAAAACCAACTACAAAGTAATTAGTGAGTTTGCTACCAACCCAATGCTCCAATCGCAACTTGAAATAAGGACGCCATGATGATTGCACCTTGTATCTAGGAATAGTAATTGGTATTAATAGGTAAGTGTCCCGCTAATCATTTAAGGCGTATGGTGAACCTCTCTCATTCTCATCTGCCATGCTTCTCTTTGATCTGATGTAACTTCCAGTGCATTGTTTTCAATTCCTTTCGGACATAGCCAATTTGGCAGACTGAGGATTGCTAGTGTGGGTCTGAAATCACAAAACAAATATGAACTTCTGACATGCTGGGAGTTAATACCTAACCTACATCATGAATGCTGAGGACCCTCCTTGTACAATGGGGAGCCTAAATTGAAAAAAATAACGCTTTTGACACTTTCTCAAAACCCTCTTAATTGAGGAAGCAAACCTTGTTCCAAAACTACTTTGCAAAATTGTTACAATGCCCGAGACAAAGACAAATGTAGAGACTAAGTTTGCTCTTAATGGTTCATTCAAAGGAACACACATGAAGGACATAATGTACAGCGGGAGGGAAACTGAAGTGGCAACCATCATCAAGTAAACCTACAAACAAAGAATTACTGTCTGTCTTGTCTTGCATAAGTATATAACCTTTAACTAATACCTGAAAACCAAGGCCTAACGTGGCTCCCCAAGACGGAATTACTTCTATCCCTTGGTCAATATAACACAAGGGTTGGATGTTAATGTCCATGTCATCCAGATCAACTGCTTTCTTTGGTTTATCGTCTTGCTCGTTATTGTCATTGCCTTGACTTTTCTGGGTGACTGTCAAAGTTTCCTTCTGGACATTAATTTTGTCTGCTGGCATGAACGTGTAACGGTTTGTGTTGGCCTCGTGTAATTCAACTTCTACCAGTTCCGGCTTTGCAGTTGTCGTCGAGTGGTAAGGGGATGAGGACTCTGAAACTGGACCAGTCTCAGAGTACCCCGCCGTCTGAGAAGGTACGATATTTTGGTAAGAGTGCGACGACTCATCTTCCACTGGGACTGGATTCTGCCCAGAAATATCGCGTTAGTTTAAGTGAAGATAACCCTTGAATGGTCCTGAATATACCTGATAAGTGGGAGGGTCAGTGTTGCTGTACATGGTCCTTTGATTTCTTCAAATATCAATGCTTGTAGGTGAACGATTTGTTTTGTGAGAAGGTTATGCATTGGTTAAAATGAAACAACATTATTTTTTTAGCTTCCTGTCTAACCAAATCAACCAACTTTTTTCCGTTTAATTTCCAAAAAATCCGTTATATAACTCATTCTATTTTTACTAGTATTCTTCTTACTAATTAACGTCATAATTAGCATTCCTTTTTTCCTTAAAACGACCAACCGCAATGCCACAAAACACCTTTTTAAATAACAAAATGATTCTGGACATAGCCGGATTGGCGATATGACTAATATTTTTATTGGGGTCAATGTTTTACAAATTGTGTTGGTATATATGCTTAAGGTCATAGAGTGGAGGAAAGTTCCACGATAAGAAGAAGCCAACAACTATTACTGCTCCACGTCCACTCTGTTTTCAAAGGCAATAGCATACTGATCAGTATCAGCGTGCCCCAGTAGGGAACTGAGTGAAACTGTGTAAAAATTGAGAGTAATAACAATGATATGTCAAATGCCAAGCTGATGTGAATGAACAAATACCCAAAGCATTGTCCAAGTAAGCTTCCAGTTCCAAGAATTTGGGTCTTTTGTCTGGCTCCAAGCTCCAGCATTTAAGTAACTGGCAGTACCTTCAAGAGGAGGAATAAAAAGTTTATAATGACAAATGGAATTGCCTGTAATAAGGTCAACATTACATGTCATGCGTCATGTGCGTTGGCTTTGATAGTTTGAATCCATTGGCCAAAGAATCCACAAACTCGTTTGTCCAGGAAAGACCTGCGAATGGCACGTCGCTCAGAGTAAAAATCTCCCACAGGGTCACACCTGGAACGATTCAACAAAAATGAAGGCCCACAAAATATTTAATTATATTCTAAAACCTAATGCCCAGACATCGGAGGCTGATGAAAATGTCAATTCACGAAGAGATTCGTACGCCATCCACCCTACATTCAATCCAATCCCACGTTATCAAGCATTATTGGTAAAAAGACAAAATGTAAATGTATCGTTACTCCAGGGCAAGGGTTCCTGAAATTGTTTATTACACCAGTGAGTAAATTCAGAAGGCAAGAAACTGGGTTTTTGTCATACCATATTCTTTTTGACGTAATTGGGGGTGTAATCGTACAATTGCCGTGAAAGTCCTATGGGTAAACATATAATGAGAGCAATGTAAATGTTATGGATGGCATATTTGTTACCAAAATCAGTCACTTTTGCCGTTCCTTTGTCAAATAGCAGTACGTTTCGTGCCGCTAAATCGCCATGAATAACTTTCTTGGATTCTAAAAATCCCATCGCCTTTGCCATTTGGGATGACCAAAGTACTACGTCTTTTGTAGTAACAGTTTCTGGAGAAATCGAATTTCCTGTCGTGCTATAATCAATCATTAAAAGTTATCACATCAAATCAAACTCTTGGCGTACCTGAGTC
>JAQIWU010002663.1:0-11571 GCA_034696445.1 Isotomiella minor
GCAATAACAAAATAAAAAAGAAAAGTTAGTTTTTCATTAGAAGGACAAGAGGAGAGAATATCCTCCAGTGATTTATCTACGAGGAAAAGAAGCAGAGTGAGAGAATTTTCAAGTAAACAACTATTTTTAAGCAATCCATTCTTTCCTCTATTCTTCTGTCTTATGACTGCACGGAGCAAAAATTCATTAGAGGAACAATGAAAGTAAGAGGTATCGAGGGGGTTGCCCACTAAATGAAAGACGGCGGCAGTGAACGATTCCTCTTTAGCTTTCGTCTTGGCAGCATAAAAGATATTTAGAAGTTCTCTGATGTACGCACAGATTAATGAAGACGAGACGAAGGACTTGTTGGTCAGGGAACAAAGTAGTAACAATTTAATGTGAACACTTGGCGAACTTTCCCTACTTTCTATATAGAACAATCTCCCATGGCAGTGACAAACATGATGGGTATCAGACTTTTATCTGATTGAATTCAATCAAAGGCGATAGGAGATCAGGGATTGTGTGTGTATTATATGTAGAGGTTGCTTGCTGCACTTACGTGATTGAGTTTGAGGCTTGCCGCAGTCAAATTATAGACAGCATTCCTGTAACAGAGAAATAAATTGATTAGATCGGTCCAGATATTTGTTCCATCGAAAGCTACTAGAATTATCCATTTCTGCATAGTGGCAAAACTATTATGAAAACAGTAGGGTGACATGACAACGCAACGCAATCTTGTTTGATGCATTTGAGAAAAACCATGAAAATTGGACTCTCGTCATTTTAGTTGGGTACAAGATTGGCAGATCCTACAACAAAATCCAATCAAAAGATACTCATCGTGTTGTTGTCGTCCACATATCGACAATTGCACAATGCAACAATATGAAAAGACGGGGAGTAGCACAACAAGATAAATACAAGTCGCGCAATTTAATTCCTCTCTATATCCCTTTGTTACAGAATTGCCAAAAGGAATAAAGGAATTCCATGTAACTGCCACCCATTTAACGAGATTATTTTATGACTTTAGCCCCATGAAGCCATGGAGTACAGGCCAAAGTAGTAATAAGAAAAATGTGCATTTACCTCGATCCAACTAAAAGGTTTTTTCCATCTCGAACAAATATTTTGAAGAAGTCCGTAAAGGATCCGTTGCCAGAGAAAGTTACAGTGTCTTCGGGTTCTGTGGAGAAAAGAGAAAGATTTTTCATTATTATAACTGACTCATGTTTCACTTTTAATAAAAGGTAAGTCCCTGGAGAATCGCCTCTTGTACTTAATAATGTCTAATTTAGTGCGCTAAATTGAGCGTTCGTGCTTTATTGTAAAATACTGCGGATACTCCTGCACACAAAGTAACTAAAACCAACCCTCGGAACCAGGTCATACCTTCGCTTTCTTTTCTGCTACATTTAAAAGGAAATTAATGGCTTTCACTTCTGTTAAAGTTACAGTTAAGGATTTGTAATTTCATTGCCGTAAATTGGAAAGTTTATAGTACTTAGTTTCTTATATGACGTCTCCGGAACATGTTTGCCTCATAAAACAAAGTCTATAGACATCATTATGCAAAACCACTAATGCAATTCCATCTCTGAACTCCTGACCACATTCATTAATTCAAATCCAATTACACGCTATGTGGACGTCCGCAGGTTTCTGTTGTTCTTAATACCATTTTCCTTCCATTCCTACATTAAGGAGTCTGATAACACCTGTCACGAAACTGATTCAATAACCTCAAAATTACTGTATGGGATTATGATTAGGGAAGTGAAAGTGAAAGTCGTTCATTCTCCATATGGGCCTTTTCTCCTTCATTCATTCGGTCGGTGATTTCTTGTGTTTATCCTTTTAGCCTGAAGAGACTCGTCTATTATTAAGATTGAAAGATTCCATTAACTAAAATTAATTATTACTGTTCACTCACTTAACACAGCAGCACTGGTCATTATTATTACTTCAGCTTGTTCATTACGCCCATGCTCAGTTTCGGATTAGACTGTCAATTAATGGAATAACGCTAGCCTACGACATGCCATTATTATTACGGAACCAATGTAATGATGAAGAAGGTATGAGGAAAAGACAAAAATAAGAGAGAAGGAGCGGTCAGAGAGTAACAACACACAAAGGAATAAAAAACGCTATCGTGTCTTTTTTAGCTTTGTAATGTAGCCATAAGACATCTTATCTCGATTAGATATGGTCAATGGAAAGACTCTTCCAGACTTGTTTGTGGTTTACTTGACTTTGGTTTTTCTTCTTGAGACACCGCTAATGATAGGGAGAGCGAAGTAGACGAGAGAGAACTTCTCTGTTCTTCTTCTGAGAGTTTGTTTGCAGTTTTACTTGTCCACTTGCTTGTTAGTAAGTTTGGAGGTGGGGACGGTCAGAAAATGGAGAGGAGGAAGAGCAAAGAAGAAGAGGAGAAAGGAAGTGTCCAGGACATTGATTATAAATTGTGGCTTTCCTAAATGGCCACATTTACTGTTTTTCTTCTCTCTACTTCACGAACTATCCTCTTACAAATTTTTTATTGGGTCTTGGGCCTTCGGAGTTCCTCCACACACACACAAGACTTTTGGAGAAGGTTCGTTAACTGCTTTTGTGCTTTCTCTCACTCCTCCTTGCTATTGGACTCTTGTCGCCCTTTAGGACAAAAACAATAATGCAAATGCTCTCATGAAGAGGTAAAAAGTGAAGAAGGCATTACGTCAGAGTCGAATTGAATCAATCTCTAAAAAGCGGGGGAAGCGAGGGGTCTGACTGATGGCAGTATAAAACTCTGTTTCAGAGACTGTAAAACTAATGGCTTGTTGGAACTTGGCAGGGGAAGTTGGACTTGGAATAGAATCAAGTGTCAGGACTGAAAGGGAATGAAGTCAAAGAATGAAATTGAAACTGCATTAGCAGTCTCAACCCTGAATGTAATTTGTCCACATCAAGGTCAGAGTAGGACATTTCCAGTAGACCGCACGGCACCATTAAAGCGATTATTTTACGACTACAAATAAACAGGACAAAAGGACACACAACACCACAAATGACTCAACATCATCACAATAATACCCGTACTTTCACTTTCACCTTCCTACCTCATAAAATAAAACCACATTTACCATACTAAACATATTATATGACATCGCATTATGCTTAACAAGGCCCTGCTTTCACCTCTCTAATCTAAATCCATCCCATTTTCAGTTTTGACTTTGGAATGTTCCTTATTCAAACTTTCCTTTGTGTTGAGTTCACTGCACTCGTGTGGAACCCACAAATCATGCCTGAGATAATGAAAAGTGGAAGAACTCAGTTAGGAGGAAAGACTTTCTGTAATTTGGGACATATCGATCAAATAGAATCAAGAATATTCGTTTCATTTGTAGAAACTAACTTGTTTCATTATGTGGTGAGACTCAAGATGAATGATGGCTTGGGTCAAAGGGAAATTTGAAGCGAAGACCGACATTCCTTGAATTTCCAACGATATTACAACCAACAATATATCTAATTCTTTGTCACCAAGAACCAATTCAACCTCAAATAAATAAATTCCACTATATACTCATAGGTAGTCATCATATCAACCCCACTCACGTAAAATTTGAAACTGAGTTAGCATGTCGTGCAACGTTGTCGTAAAGGCCTAAAGAGTTCTTATGATACTGATGAAAAAGCACTTTTAATTCCAACCGTTGCCACTTTCTTATTTATCCTCCAAGAAGAGATGGTTTAGTGAAAATTTACTTTAGGGTAAGTGACTCAATGTCGATTACAATAATTTAGTCATTAAAAATTCCTGAAGTTTCATTTTCCGCTGAGTTTCTCTTACTTCCTTTAATCCCCGCAAGCCTTCCCAATCCTCTTGAAGAAGAAGAGGGGGGAGAGAGAGAGAAGAGGGAATAAAAAAGCTTCGGCAGCGTTGCTTTTTAAAATTCAGTCAGATTCCTCCTTTTCCAAAAGAAATTCAGTTAGCTTAGTTGGATCCAACAGGGGAGGAAAGTGAAGCCAGCTTAAAATTCATTGTTACTTGACTGACTGACACCTAAGACGGGGACTTGCGGGTGGTATATAGCGTTTACGTATTTTTACTTTTCATCCCGTGACAATCAAATATATGATGAATTATTTTGCATACAATAATATTCACTCAGTTGTCACAAAAGGGAGACGAGAAAAAATACATGCATGTGAACTCCAAAATTGGAAAAGTTTGGAGAATAAAAAAAATAGATGAAAATAGTTTCTTCAGGAAATGCTGATTTGGCCTTAAGTAAGTGTGCCAGGCCATGCGATGGGATGTCATGGCACTTTTCCATGAGTTTCCTTCACTACATTCTAGATTCTAATAATTCCATTCCATAAAGCTCTTTTGTCATACGCCAAAAATGTGAGTCTACTTGAGATTCTGGCCGCGTGTCAGCTAATGATGAGAACGGAAGGAAGAGAAACGGATTGGACTTTCCATTCAGTCCTCTCTCTCCACTACTGCATATGGTGAAAACGATGCTATTCTCATCATCAAATTTTATTTTACCAAATGCATTCTGCTCACTTTGCTCGCTCCACTCGATCATTCAGCAAGACAATACGCTCAATTTTCTACAACCATCTCCATGAAATCCTAATGCTGGTAAACGTAATGTCAATGAGAACACCATGTGCCCAAGCCCCACTGTGACCTCCTTATATACAGTGACTCACTCTCTCCCTGCCGTGCCTTTATAAATGTATTATTTATATTCATTTTCCTTATATAACGAGCTGCAACTGCCACTTTATCAATCCCCCTGCATAACAAGAAGCTTCCGGAATTGAACGTCAGCTAATTTTACATAAATCATTCATTTACGAAACCTCATTAATTATTACCCCGTCCATAATTCCACGACAAGCGTCTTGCAAGTCGTAGATACTATCATCATCCCTCACCATCTCTTCATTCACGAAGGGGGTCTCTCCCTTTGGTTAAAAAATTGGGGATGAAATGGAAATTCATTTGGTGGTGTACACTTTTTGTGATGAAGACTATTTGGTGGTGAAAACTCTCAACTTTTTCCGTTAATCAAAAGAACGCAGTCATCATCAATTAATCATCGTTCTTAGAATTCATTCCTCCCTCTTCTCTTCAAATTAAGGTTATAATCTCGTAATTAAAACTGTTCCTTCCTTCCTTCCTTGGGCTATGCAAAGGAGGAATGTGTGTGCCTTTACGCACAAAGTCGCAACTTAACTTCATATATAATGAGACGTGACAAAAGAGTATTATTACTTTCACCATAGCGTGAATCATCTTGTTGAAACTTTCGCCCATTATATCAGCTTACTTAAATGGTTTCTCTCTTCGGCATTTGCTTATTTTTGAATCATCAACTTCCCAAAGAAAAGAAGGAGAAGAAGAACAAAGAAGGAAGTGAAGGAAATGCTCTTTTCTAAAACCAAACTTTCCAAACCAGGCACACAACGTAAAGCAAGGGCGTTCATAGTACCCAGTGCTTTAAATGACGAAGGGAAGTAATCATCTGAAGCGAAGGAATGAATGAATATCAAAAGAGTGGGTGGACTGCATTTTGTCTCTTCATCGTCTTTTAGAGAGCGTCAAAAAGTGAAGGAGGAAGATTAAGGCGAAAGCAACTGGAGCCCAAATTATTATTTGTGTAATGGACTTTTAATCGAAGAATAAAGTGGGAATGCCTGCTCTTCTATGTCGTGAATTTCTTTACCAAGTAAAATTTTCACGCTGACAAAGAATGAAAAAGATGAGTCACACGTTTACCCCTAAGACATAAAGATTCTCTCTATCCCACCCACCCATCTACAAAGCCACACTGTGACTACTACTTATACACACTTTCCCTCCTCAATACATGCGGCGTTATGGTTAACTAAGTAAGTTGAGGGGAGAAAGTGGCTGATTGTCTCTGTGATAAAATAAAAGTTTACGCATTATTACCGAAGAAGCAAGCAACCTCACATCTCAACGACTTTTCGACACTGAAGAGAACAGATTAGGAAATGAGCCCCGAGAGAAAAGCTGTACAAAGTTCAATCTCAAGACCAGCAATCACTCACGGCACAAGAAGAAGATAGAGAAAAACGAAATGTCACCCAAGAAGATTTTGCCACTTGTTAAGCAGGAGAGCCGCGCCACTTTCTACATTTTGATCGGAAGATTGCATTTACTGGAGACAAACGGACAATCGACCGTTCCTTCAACTGGTGCAGTTAAGTTGACGAAGAAGATGCGCATTAAATTAAATACAAATCTTGCAGAGAGCAAAACTGGCAATAAAAGATATGTAAATTCATTTACTTTAAATTGTTCTTTAACTTCCAGATTGTGTGACGCCACATTTAATTCTTTTCAGCTTGAGTTGAGTCAAGAAGAGACGCACACATGGAGTGCCTTATTTCGACTGACTGCACGTTGTTGCCTTCGCAGCAGAAATTCGTGTGGGGAGAAAGTTGCTGAAGAATGAAAATTAGGATGGAAAATACATATGTATTTAAGGAGGAGTGGTTGGTTTTGGTAGGGGCAAGAAACGTAGGATAGGATCTGAACATCGGCTGATACAAAAGATATGCTGCTTTTAAAACCCTCTCTGCTTGCTTAGATTGCAGAACGTTGGAAGTGCGAGTAAGACTCTAATGACTTTTCCCTTCCCCGCCTTCCCTTCCTGCTTTTCCACATATCGATCTACTCTTTTGCCACCGCTGCTGCTGCCTTGCCTCACGCCAAGAGAAAGAAGGAAGGGAAGTAAGCAAAGTCACACACACACACGCGGATAAAATTTAACTTTCCAAGTTATACAAAGACTCATAATGTTGCTTCAGAGAGAGATCTTTTTCTTTCTTCCTTTCTTTCTCTCTCCGTCTTGTTTGCATTCACCATTCTTTCTTTCCACTCCCATCAACAGTATTAAGAAGTCAATTCGAATTTTTCTTCTTTTTCTTTCATAAGAAGAAACAAAAACGCATTATCTCCAAATTTCACTGCAGGAGCTTCCTTCTCCATGTCCAATGGAGAGACTTTCTTTTTTTACTTTGAGTGAAGAGAAGAGGAGAACTTTAGGGTCGGGCGTCTCAGTCAGACTGAGGAATAAGAATTATGAAGAGTGAAGAAAGCTGATATCACTTCTCACACGGTCCCATAAAAAATGGTGGGATAAAGTAGCTAAATGGCGACGTTTCGTTGCTTTATGCGAGTGGGTATATGAATTCCATGGCTGCTGTACATTTTTTTTTATCAGCGGAGAGCTTATAGTAGTACGGAAGTAAAAAAAAGTTAAAAGCGTCATGGGAGGAATGGGAGAGAAGAGAAAGAGAGAAAGTCAAAAAGTCCTGGAAAGACTGACAGGAGAATTTACTCCATTACACAGACCTAGGACAAGATAATGGGAAACGACATGATGGACCACTTCTTAGTTGTACCACGTATATATGAAAAAAAGATTCGGTGTAATGGTTAGACACTGTTGTAGGGTTTTCAAGTTGGATCCATAATCCGAAATCTATAATCCCTTCTCGCCTCACGCAACAACCTCACTAGACTGGGAGTGGGTCTTCTCGAATATCATTGCTTCGTTTGCTGGTGGTGGTGGTGTTCACCCACAATGGAGTTGGTGCGAATCAAGGCAATAGAAGGAAGTGTGTAGGAAATGAAAAAAGAAAACGGTCTTGCCATGAATGATGTGCAATCCAATGAACTGGATACTATAACTTTCTCTTTTAGGGACCCCTTCTTTTTCTTGGACCATACAGCCACTATCAAATTCCAAACTTGGAAAAGCATATCTTGTCATGTAGTGTTATAGCTTGACCATTGCCGTCTTAAACTGACTTGGACGAGGGAGTGCTACTACTGAGGGAGACGAAAGATGTCCACTTTCTCCGTCGTGGAGAAAATGTTGATAGACTGCCCAAAAAAGTTGAAGCATATGGACAAATTCCAAACTGTTGGAAGCGGACCAAGTCACACACTGACCGTCCGCCTGTCCCCCTCCTTTTCTTTCAACACCGAATTTCACTCAATTTTTTATGTAATGCTTCAGTCCAGTCTACATTCATGGTTAAGACCTGTTCTTGGATACTTATTATTATGGACAAGCCAACTAAGGTGAAGTGTCAAACTACTTCAAAAATACACATTTGCAGTTGTGGTAGCGGCTTCTTATGAAATTTGAAAATGTCTCATGTCGAGACATCAACTGCAACTCGAGTAGCTTTTCTTTCCAGTCTACTCAGGGACTTTTTTGGTAAGGTGTTGACAGGAGATGGAAAGGCTGCCAAAAACAATGCTGACAATGGGTGACATAAAGATACTATCAAATTCATGGACTGTGAAACGTGTAAAATATCCTGGAGGGAATTGACACCCAATAATCCCCCCCATAAGATGATATTGACGTCACTTCCCTGATGTACAAATCCTTTCTTTGCTTAAGTAATAGGTTGTCAAAATAATAATAATACAATACAATTGCACGCTTTACTTAATGGAAAGTGTCAGTCATGATTTCATTGACGGATTTTAATAATTCTGGAAAAAAATCTTGATCTGATTACTGAAATGAAAAGGGATGCATCCCAATAATAACCCATCCCCACACAAGATGAACCATGCCACCCGTTTCCTTTCTATGCTGACTGTCTACCGTAAAGTTGAGCCAACTCACTGGCGAAGGTCCTTTCAGTGCTCGAAGCCAAATTTCTATTGGAAATGGAACTAAATTGTAATCTCCGGACAAAAGAAAGCTGTACCCTAGGATTATAGAATTATACTCAGCTTGGAATCATCACTTTCAAACTGTAGATGGTCAAATGGCCAATCTCTCCCAACAAAGAACGAATTTACCGACTCAGCATCTCACACACGATAAATCCTCCTCCGAATTATTTCTCCCCATTCCCTCAATCCTCTCTCTCTCTTTCTCTAAAGTTGTCTGCTGCACAGAGCATCCCTACCAAACTAAAGTTTATACCGAACCTCAATGCTGCAACCCCCATGGCAGAGTTGGAACGTAATCGTGGTACGCAACTTTGAAGCTAACTTGTTGTGAAACGTAATAGTATAGTGAGACGAAATGATTCTCCCCTAAAATTGCACTTTCTCCCTCATTGTAAGACTGGCAGATTCATTAAGAGTGAAAGGAAGTTAACTAATAATCCCAATCGGAAGGAAGAGCTGAAAGACTACATAAATTGTAACATTTCTACACCCACACCCATGTTTACTTGTTGGGGATAAAGTTATCCAAACTGACTTGGACGAATCAAATGCACTTATGGTGTGAGCCTTGTGGTTGACGAAGGTAACAAGAGTAGACATGGAAGAAAGGGAAACAAAACCGGTCATGTAGTTTCTGTAAGCCACATGGAATGGGAAATAGTGTATCGTCAACAGGAAAGTCAAACAAATAAATCTAAATCCGAGTCTCAGTTTCAACTCCTTTCTTGCAATCAGTGAATAAAAGTTTAGTTTGTTATATAAAGTGACAAGACCTAAACTGCAGTGGTACATATGCACCATGTCAGAGGACAGAAATTGCGTAAAATTTAAATTATGATAAATGCACCTAAGAAGTCTTACTTTCACTCGTACCCTTCTTACTTACAGCTTAAAATGAGACTCTGTTTGCAAGAAAGTATATTCTCTCTAATCTAAAACCCAAACAGACTTCTAGGACTTACAATTAGAAAGGAAATCTTACCCTGCACAAAGTTGAAAGTGAGGAGACATAGGAATAACTAATGGTGATTCTAGATCCATCTCATCTCATCCTCTCTCGCCCGAGCAGTATAATGAGAAATAACGCATAAATCCTGGCAATAATAACTAATGAATGAGAAAGACTTTCTCCAAATCCAATTCATCCATTCATTCATTCCAATTTTAATTCTCATCTGCAGCAATCCATTCCATTTGCATGCAGTGTCTCCTTCTCTAACTCAACCTCCTGCCATGAGCCTTGAAAAGAATCCAAAAGAAGAGGACCAAATGTTGAATTTCTCATTTCTCTTTCTCTCATCGCTTTACAACAAATTTAATTCACAAAGTACACTTTCCTTTTCCTTCCTGTTTAATGTGGCATTGCATTGGATGAGATCAACTAAGTCTTTTCTCTCTCTCAGCTAGTTGCACTTAATTTCTACCACCACTTTTACTTTTATGACTACATTTTCTAACAGACTCATTCCACCGAACTTAAACTGCAGAACTAACTAACTTGCCACGCTTCCAACTCTCGACTGACGTAAGAGATGGGACTGGGGACCAAGGTTTAAAAAGATGCGAGCAGTCAAATAGAATGAATGAGGATGAGATGAGGGTTAGATGAACTCGATACTCCGTCTTATCCAATATTAGATATGCAGAGCGTTCTCTGTCTCTTTCACCATAGCAGAGCATAACATCATTTCATTTCAGATTCAGGATTATTTCATCCCTTACTTAATATAAATATAAATCGTCTTTTCTCAATAAAGGAAGAGAGAAATTTCAAGCCTTTCTCCAATTTGGAGTGCAATCTACAACTCAGCATCTGCATTTCGGATGGATATATAGCTTCTGTACTAATCTATTCAATTCTCTGTCACAATAAATTCCCTCTCTCAATATCGTTTCCCTCCTCACTTCTCTCTCCTCTCCTCTTCTTTATTCCTTATTCCATTCCAGGCCACTTGGATCAATCCAATTCCAATCCATTCACAAGACTACTACAACACACACACACACAACAGACAAATGATATCTTTCCCCTTTAGTCTCAAAGAGAAAAGAAAAGAGTTATGCTCACTCTCTCTTTTTCGACACCAGCATCAATATAAATACTGCAATATTGGCAGTAGGATAGGAATGGTGGCAGGGAAAGTATAAAGTAGCTCCTTCCCCCGTGCCACCAGTCAACCATTATAGTTCTTGTCTTTTCCCTTTCACAAAACTGAGAGTTTCTTTCTCTTTTCTTTCTTCCCCCCCAACTTTCTACTTAAGCTCAATGAAATAAAAATAACCCAAATGTGAAAGGGCGGATGTAGAAGGATGAAATGAAAAGCATTTTGTCTTTTATTTCTGAAGATGAAGGAATTACACGTTTGACACCAACACTTAATACAAATGCTTCTCCATGGAGATTCTATTCTCCTATGTTTTGATTTATTCGTCAGTACCCCTCTCTCCACGTACAAGGTTTCTTCAGAGTGTTGAATTGGAGATTTTTTTTTCTGAGATGCGCAATTTGAAGCTTAGGACTCAGACATATGAGGTAAAAGCAATTCTCGACCTTTGCCCTCTCTCTAAAAGATTCTGACGATGGCAACAGTAGTTTCCAAGCTTACTACAAATGGTGCATCGTCCTCCCCCTCTGTAAAAGCAATGGAATTACGGACTGGGTGAAAGGAAGTGTAGAAAAAGGAAGTGCATATTCAATGAGCAGATGAACCTATTCATTTTAAAGAAAAAAACAATTTTATCTAGCTGACCTTGTGTCACATTATATATAGGCCCACCCGAAATCTTCGTTCTGCTGATTCTCATCTACTTACTGTACCTGATATTCATTCAACACAATGTCATGGAGA
>JAQIWU010002664.1:0-11570 GCA_034696445.1 Isotomiella minor
CCCCTGCATCTTCTCCCTATTATAAATCGCATTTATGGATCACCCTTTTTCCGGCTTGCAGATACATACATATATTTCCACTCCCAACCTAAAAATGTTTTTTTCACCACAAACAAACTACAGAAAGTCAGGTTTGCAATTTTGTGAATGTGAATTTGAGAGTGTGAGTGAGGAGCCAAGCAATACTTTTTTAAGCGTAGTGTGTGTCGTCGTCGTTGTTTTGTTAAAGATTAACTTCTCCCTTTGTAATGTAATGTTGTAATGTGTGGAGAAGAGTTGAATATTATGGTGTGGGTGTAGGGAGGCCCAGGAGCCAATCAAAAACTGCGAAAATGACGACTTTTTTAACTGCTTTGCTATGCCTGTTGTACCCACAACATTTAAGAATTTATCTTGTTTAACAGAAAACCAGTCTAGTGCCAAACTCCACGTGCAATCTGGCCAGCATCAGAACGGCTTTGAATTGAAGTCAGTAGGATTTTGGACTTGAGAGAGAGATCGTTTCTCGTTTTGGATGAGGCTTGGTTATTAAGTTACACCGTCTTTGTTCTAAAGGCTTCATTCATTTGTGAGCAGAGCGTCTATCAACAACAAAAGTATTCATATATTTACATATCATATCACTTTCACCACCGAAACACACACACACACACACTTACTTTCTCCATGTTGACATGGACTATTATTGGTGCTTTTATTAAAAGAAGATAAAACAGAGAGAGATGTTATTGCAATCGTTATTGTTTGCAGGAAGAATTATACAAAGTTTGCATTTGCCTTAGTGTTTCTCTCACTTCGGAATCAAATAAAAGTAGTGACACTGACACTTGGTTTGTGCCTGATAAAATAAAACAACCAAAAAGGTGGACACATATAAAAAGAGTTATTGGTTTTTGATCGATGGGACATTCAATATTTGGGTAAGTTATATTTTTGTTGCAATTTTGATTTCTGTATTTAATTTTAGGCTCATATTGTTGTTGATAAAACAAAGTAAAGTGCGTGTGCGTGCATACTTGATTTATGAAATGAAGGGAAATATCTTTAAAATTGTCGACCTTAAGAAATTATCTCGATATATCTTCCAATTAATTCAGCCGCTGGCCACAAACAATCTTCTTCTGTTCTGCCTACGATTACGACGGCACCTGTCTAGAATTTGTTGATGAATTTGGTATAAAATGATCAAGGTTCCATGCCTCACGAATTTGTCTAACTAACGAACCTAAAAGGATTGGAAACTGTATAAAATAATGAGAATGGACGACATGATATCGATATGCGTGAGAGGAGTGAGGAGCCTATTAAGTACCCCAATAAAGTCCATTGTCCAAAAGCTTTCCAAATTAATTTGTACTTCCAATCCAATCTGCAACGGTGGTTTTGTCTCTTTTCCTTGAATTTTAGAATCATGGTAGCTCGTCAAATCAAATATGGCATGGACACATGACATTTCTTTGGCTGAAGACATGCCGAAGAAAATCATCATCATGAATCATGATTATATGAAGGAGCAATTCTCACTCGAGGAGACAAACACTAATTCAATTCAATTTGGCAAAGTGAAAATGAAAAGTTGAGTAGTGAGAGGGACAGAACAGAATGGAAAAGTCAATTGAAAATTAGTGGGAAAGGAAATGTCGCATTCATTTAATTGTGTAATGTTGAATGTATGTTTATAAAACAAATCCATTCGTGGAAATGCTTAAATGTGCTATTGTTGACTTGGCAACAATTCCATCCAACGAGACACATTTTTATTTAATCTTGTGTCATGCTGATTGCTTGAAGGTGAAAGAGTTTTGTGAGTTGTTAAATTATAAAACCACACACTAAAAAGCAAAGTAAAGTGGTCCACTCCCATCCGGTTATTTAATCAAGCCATACACACTCCCTCTCCTCTCCACCATTTTCCACGCTCAAAGGTACCTTGGTAAATAATAATAATTTGGGAATATAATAATAATAATCCTCGTCATCTTTCTTCTCTAGGTTTTAGGTGCAATAATAAATTTAAGTGACAAAAAAAAGGGACATTAGGTAGTTTTCATTATTATTATTTTAAAAAACAGTTTCAATGTCATCTCAGCAACTTTATGTCTGTCTTAAATAGACTTCTTTACTACGCACATTTGATGGCATAGGGCATTAAATTTTAAATGCAATGAAAACCATGACTAAAAAGTCAATCAAGTGCGAGCCTTTGTTAATTTCTTAATGGGTTGAACCCCAAAGGGGGAATAAAATATGAAAAAATACCTGTAAAAATTAATAAGTGCACACACAAAACTTCATTTGATTTGGAGGATAGGTAGATTTGTTCTTTTGATTTGACAGGAGGAGGTAATTGGTTGTTACTTTACACACACATTTACAAAAGTAATTTGCACTGACACTATGTGCCAAGCCTAATCGGCTCATTTGAATTTAGATGTCATGTATCATGTTATATGGTCAACTCAGTCATGTTGGTCGCTCCATGGGGCACAAGCTAGGAATAAGAGGAGTGCCTTTTAGGGCTATTATTTTTATGCGTCTCTGCCTTGTCTCTCCAGCTTATTAAATGTACTCATTAAACACGAGGGAACCTTTGTGTCAGAGGACACATAAGTAATAATTTACCTAGAATGCATAAATCCACCAACAAAAAGGACTCTCAAGAGAGAATTGTGACAAATGAGGGAGAGATAACGATCGACACGTCATTAATTCCATTTCAATCTTTTATTAAATAGTTTTTTGATTTATAATTGCGTAAAACCTAGCCCCTTTATTGACACTCTTAAGGAACTTGCAGGTGTGACCGCAGTTGGTTTTTGGCATGAACCAAATCATAAAAACACGCATTTTTTCGTAGCAATAATTATTCAATCTCTCTTCCACACATCCTTCCGTATGTTTTTAGATACCTACGTGACATATCGTAAATAATGAAAGTACTTTACATATTTTACACACACATTCACAAAAGTGAAATGTAAATGCATAGATATAAAACAACGTTCAACGGTCTTTTTTTAAAAAATTGAGGGCAATGCCAGCCAAAACTGCCATATGGTATGTTTAAGTGGTATTGGTATGTGTCACGTTGTGGCGTGGTTTTTGGATTTTGGATAGATATATATGTAGATAAGCTACAAAATTGAGGACGGAAAGGAAGTTAAACTTCCTCCGAAAAGGAAATCCATATTCATGATGTTTTTCGTTTAAAAAAAGCGTTAAGTTAATGGCAAATGCAAATATATAAATCCTTTATAATACACAAACGCCATTAAAAGTCAAAAGGAATGCATGTAATGTACATAACATTACATAATTCTTAACATGCTTAGCTTTAGCTTGTAACATTTTTTTGTAGATTAAAAAAAAGTCTTGGGATCACAATCGAAGGGTGAAAGTCTTTTGGCTTCTTTAAGTTTGTCGTAGCTTGCCCCATAACAATGGGTTTAAAATTGTATAGTGTTTAGGTGGGCTTCACTTTCCTCCGGTTTTCGGGTTGATCTCCAGAATAAGGAAACCGAAAGTACCTTAGTACCTTTCTCTTCCTGACTTTGGTTTTTTTTTAAATCTCCGGATTTCAGTCTACAAAAGAAACGTTCCTTTAAGATTTCCAATAATCATAATGTCGCCACATTCTAAAGTGACTTTTTCCTTTTTTCCTCCAGGGGAATGCAGCGCTTGAACATAGAGGCAGCACGGAGGCAGGCGGGTCAGGACTTGCTTCAAACTCCGAACCCTGTCCCTCCCCTGAGTGGAGGGTCCGGGACTCCGATCTCCCTCTCCACCCCCGACATCCTCAACTCCATCATCGCCATCGCGAACCCCTTCTTCGAGTCCGCAACCCTCCCCGATGATACGGAGACCCTGTCCCATGTGGACTATCACAATGAGGAGCCACAGGAGAAGAAGGTCTTTGCCAACCTGGAGACTCCGGCCACCATGGCGACGACCTACAATAGTCAGCAGCAGCAGCAGCATCATGGGCTTATCAACACGACCTCGTCCATGATGATGATGGGGTCGCCAATGTCCGTCACGTCCACGTCCACCTCAACCTTCTCGGACGTGAACAGTCCCCCTCCACCTCAACATCATCATCATCATCCACACCCCCCACCCATCCTCGCCACCCCCTCCTCCTCCGTGGAGTCCATGAGGTCCAAGTTGATCAAAGACAGTCTGAAGCTCACGATTCAAACCAAGAGGAAGAATTCTGGGAAGGAAGAGTTGGACGTGAAGGCGGAACTCGCGACCAAGAGACCCAAAAGGGAGGAGGTAGAGTGCTCCTATGACTTGTCTTCTACTTCTACTATTGCAAATGATGATTCGATTGCAGAATCATCCCTTCTATCAGCTAATAAGGTTCCCTATTCTCTCTCTCTCTCTTTTCTATCTGTCGTTTTTTTTGGGATTGATTGATTTTGATTGATTGATGTGGGTGTGACGTGACGGAGAGGTTTTCACTTTTTCTCCGTATGTTTTCTAAATCCTAAAAATCCTCTTCGTGCGTCATTATTATTTGCAGTTTGAATCTACTAAACTAAACTCCCAAATCGGGGGAACCGTGGGAGGTGCTTTTTCTAGATTATATTACTAATTGCTTTGCTTACACTCGTTTTTAAAAGAGCTTCTAATGAGATTCTAATGTAATCTCTGTTTTAAAGTGTTTCTGTTGCGGGATTTACTCTTATCTAAATGTCCTGCTTTTTTGCTCTTTTCTTCCTGTCCTGCACTTTTAAGATGCCAAAACGTTTTGTACTAATTAGAAATCTCTTTTGTTTTATAGTTAACTCCGGAGGACGAGGAGAGACGCCGAAGGAGACGCGAGAGGAACAAAGTGGCAGCTACAAAGTGCAGGAACAAGAAGAAGGAAAGGACTGTCCTCCTCGTTCAGGTAAAATACCCAGTAATTATATCATCGACATGTAAAGAGAAAAATGATTATTAGTCTCACACAAAATCTCTCCTCCCACGAACCACCTAGATATTTGTTTTGTTTGTTAAAACCTTTTAAATATGGCTTTATTGTTATTTCTTCACACGAAATGAAATGACGCCTAATTCGAATTTCACATGTGAATCTCTATAAAAGGAGCGGTTATTAACAACAGCTCACATAATTACTCCTCCTTTGTGTCTCTTTTTTCATTCATCCCACCACAATCAAGAAAGAAGGCACTACGAGACTCTGATTTAATTATGTTTTTTTCTTGTGTAGGAGGCTGAAGTTCTGGAGACTGACAACGTGACTTTGAAAGCTGAGATTGCCCAAATGGAAGAAGAGTTTGCCCGATTGACCTCTCTCATGGCGTCTCACTCTACCACATGTCTTCTAGATCAGAAGCCTAATATTGCAAATCCTCCAACGAGTCAGGCCCCTGGGCCTCTTCTCAATAGCCAAGACTACGGGGGTCATTCCTCGTCCTCGTCGTCCAACAATAACAACATGATACCTCACTATGCGACTATCGCCCCTTCCACGAACCCTTCCATCCATCAGCAGCATGACTATGGGCAGGATTTGAATTTGAACCCAAGATCCTTCACCCCTCATCATCATAATCATGGTCATAACAACAATCATTTCATGGTGGCCAGCAGCAGCAGCAGCAACAGTTCAAGTAATTTAAACATGTACGCCTTCGGAGGACCCCCACTTCATCATCAAACAATTCAGTTGTCCTAAAAGAGAAAAAAACCAAAGTTTTTGAGCTATAATTTCTCCCCTCAAAGTTCAGAAAATGTGTACAATTATTTTGTCTCTCGCATGGTTTCCAAAGATTTTGCCAAATTTTTTGTTTCTGTGATAATTACAATTATTTAGAGGTTTCTTCTGTTGTTGGACCCCTGGATGAATGTAAAGGTCGCGTGCAACAATTTATTGTTATTATTATATTAGGAACTTATCTTGTACCATAGAAAAAAGTGCCAAAAATTGAGTTGTTGTGAACCAAACCAAATCGAATTTATAAAGTCCTCCTCATATTACATATTCAGCTTTAATGATATGCTTGTTAAATTTATTAGGGATCTATAATTGTCCGAGACTGATTATAGGATATCGTTGTCACTGTTTTGAAAAAAAGAGTACCATATCCCCTTTTTTTCTTTTAAAAAAATCACGTTTATTATTAACTTCAACCTTACCTACACCTACCTACCTGTGTAACAAAAGTATGAACCAAAAAGTGATATACAACCATTGTGCTTTAATTAAGAGAAACAAAGCTAGTGAAGAAATGAAATTGTATGTATTAATTTAGTTACATAAATGAGCTCTAATTCAAATTAGTTGTACTACTGCCAGGGCAATTAATTAAGAGCAGTGACATAGATATAGATATATATATAAATCAAATGAAACACTATTTCTTCTTCTTAAAAGGAAAAGGAATATCAATGTAAGTACAATGTACTTTTGTGTGAGGTATCTAAGCTGAATGACTGAAGTTTTCGAGTGTTATATCATGCTTCCACCGTCTTGTTTGTGAATAAAGTTAAAGATTCAGATTGAACATTGACGAGGATATGGTTTTTTTGTTGGAATTAGAGGATGCATGAAAATAGGCGTTGCATTTTGGAAGAACAAAGTCGTCAACCTGTGGAACTAGGTCTGGATCCATTCTTCTACGCTAGGTGGCGAGGATACTATGACTTCCATTTTTGAAGTGCTTCCTATAAAACTTTTCAAGAAGCCTGGGAAATTGTCTCAGTCAAAAAAATCTTCATATCGACCTACAACAATATGATGGCCTTTGTCTGTGAGAGATGTTTTGGATGGACAATTCAAAAGACGCCTTGGTATAACTTGGCTTGGCTTCGTTTGTACGTATTTGAGAACGTGGCTTGTGGTTGGTTTCCTCTCTCGTCTTTTGTATTTTATGTGTATATGTCTCCTGGCCGAGTTTTCTCATAATCATAAGAAGAATAAGAATAATGGGGAAAAGTATTACGTAAAGAAAAGATTCGTGGAACTGCGTGTAATCCCTTTGATTTATGATCCCGCTTTGACAATGCGGGTTTCGCAAGATGCAAAATAAAGTCAAAGAGACGTCCAAAGATTTGTGTTACTTAAGTTTCACTTAACAAAACCTTCACCCCTTCCAGGAATTAGTGTCCTCCTTCCAGACAAAGCCCTCGACCGGATTAGAAAACCCGTGCTGGTGGTGGTGGTGGACGAGTTTTAAATGAAAGAAAGAATGTAGGATAGAAGACCTCCTATGGAAAAAAGTGGCGAAACAAACAAAGGAGAAAAGAAGCGAGAGTTAGGATTTTTTTGCACATTCTCTGAGTCGGTGAAATATACTTATTAAGAAAATGTTTTGTTATGTTATGTTATCTCTGTAGGTAGGTGGCAAAAGGCATTAAGTTCTGATGCCAAAATTCAGAGAGAGAGAATCGTTTTTATGCTGAAAAGTTGTTGTTGTGAGAAGAAATCCACCCAATCTTACTTTACTTTCACCACCACCAGCACAGTCATATATCTAATAATTCTTAAGCGGCAAACTTTCTCTTCTTGAGGTTGGCTAGCTAAAACCTACCAAGTTAAAAGTTAAGGTTGCTTATTGTTTGTTAGCATCTCTTCCATAGCAACGTATGAAATGAAATGAATAGATAGGATTTGGCTAAACTGTGCGGTGGTTGTCATGAGGATATTATATTTTGCGCTACTGCCTTTTGCCTATGGACTCTGGACAATGCATGTGGAGAAAGCAATAAGAAGAGATGGTAGATGGAGAGAAGGATAGATAGTCAAGGGAGGAAAGGGAAATTTAGATTTTATAAACAGCTCATGAATCACTCAATGAAAATGAAATTCATAAATTCTAGGCTTGGTTGCCGAGTGCAAATATTTCTTATGGCCATTCCTTCCTCTCCTTTCTTTATGCCTGCATCTTTCTCTCTCTCTCTCTCCATCCAAATCCCAATCCCAAACGCTTTCTCTCCAGAAGAAGAAGAAGTAGAAGTCCAATGGGAATATTAAACTTTAGATATGCCTTTGCCTTATTTCCTTCGATTTAAACTGAAGGATTTACTTAGATATCCATCCAAGACGCATTGCATGGCCTTTCTCTCAAGTTCTCCATTGTTTCTCCCTGTGCAATGCAATGTGCTATGCTCTCTGCTGTCTGGCATTAAGATAGATAATAGATGAAAAGGATGTGTGTTTGGTTTCTGTTTGCATGCGATAAAAAGGAGAAAAGGAAAGCAAGACTGTGAAGAGTGCAAAAGGGAAAGAAGGGGTTTCTATAGACAGAGAAATACTTTCACTTGTTTTGTTGTCTGTCTCTCTGTGTTTAAGTTTTATCCTGAGGGAAAATAATAAAATGGAAATGGTTCATAATAATACCCACCCTTGCCTTATGAACGTACGTACGCCTTTTCATTTCATTCATTCACTGACTCTGTAGTCAGTATGAGAGAGAGGACGCGGAAGTTCGGATATACAGAGGATAGGAAGTGCTGTAATAATTTACATTATTCTCAAATATATTTGTCCGTTTGCAGCATGAAATCGCCATTTGCGATACTTTATCTTTTAAAATGGCCCTGCGTCCCAGTCCGGGGAGAGACGTTTCTTGTGTCATTGTGTCATGAACCACACAATGGTAAAGGCAGTACGTACGTATATAGTCCAATTGTACTATGCTTTTTTGCCTCGTGGGAATCATTCCCCTTTCATTTTCGTATTATCCTACGTCTTTTTGTTCTCCAATTACCCAAATAGACAAGAGAGAAAGAAAGGAGGCTAATGTTGGAAGAAAGGAAAAAAGAAAAACGTGCAGGCATTTATCTATTTTCACAATGCTGTTTAAAATGAAATAATAAGTGGTGCCTATGTATATTTGCATACCCTTTGCACAACACAGCTTTAAATTGTCTGTGTATGTCGATGCTTTGCTATAAAGACACCATAAATTAAACGTGTTATAGGCTTTTAGCACACGCGTAAGCTCTGTATATCTATTTCACCACAAATCAATTAGTTTTTTTGAGACAGAGGAAGTCACCGGTTTGCCAAAGATATGGTGGCTTGAATGAAATATACATACACACTAATTAGTGAGGCAAATGCGACAATAGAATATTGGACCACATAGTTTCTTGCTACTAGAAATTGCTTGGCAAATAAATTTAAGAGCTCGAGAAAATCATAAAATCATGAGGCAACAATAGTGTCTAAGCGAGGTAAAAGAGGTTAATAGCACTAACTAAAGTACCTATAATAATAACTACGTGCGTAATTTGTAATTTAGCTTTTCTGAAGTGAGTATAGGGGTCCAAAAATATAGAATATGTTACCCTGTTCTGTTGGGTTACCTTGGTGAATTAAAGTGACAAACGCATGTGGATTAAAAGAATGAATTGTGACGTGACACTGCTACCCGCAGAAAACCATACCGAATAACAATGATGCTCTCATCCATCTCACCAACTTTTTTTGATCAACGTCAATAATAAATCCACTAGTTAACTCAACTCTATTCTAGATATATTTTCATTTCCAACCACAAAACAAAGTTTGAACTTTTTGTCCGCAGAGAGACCCAAGTATTTATTGGAACAGATGCAAAAGTGACAACGACATGACAGAAGAAGACTGCTATAATAGGCCTTGTACATAATGTGTATGCGTAATTGCCATTATGAACTGATGTGGAAGATCACTTGTCATCAGGATCATCACTTTTTCGATACCTCAACCCAACCGTGGTGATGGTGGTTGGAGGATTCGCCAAAAGTATATGCCTATGATCTTCATTTCATCCAGAAAACCCACCGAGACAACAACTCAATTTCCTATATTTTTAGGACTCCAATGTGACCACATCTCGCATATCACACACACCTACAAAAAAAATGCCAAAACCTGGTACTGGTGGTGGTGTCCTCCCCTCCTTGATCCAGCAGGATCAACAAACCTCCCACCCAAACTTTTCTCAACGGACCAAAGTGTTCATTTCGTCAGTGTCTGTGGTAAGTCCTTATCTCCCCTGCCCACTCCTCAAGAGCAATTAATCTAATGGGAGTTTACTACCCTCAAAGTGGTCTCCTCACTTTTTTTTCTTTTTCTGTTTCTTTCTTTCTTTTTCATTCTGTTAACATCATCTCGGGATATGGATGATAGATTAGCGGCGTTGTGGTGTTAGGAGTCTCCTGGGACTTTCTCGGAGAGATAAATCAGGATGGATCAGGTGCCGGAGTGGAAGGAAGTGCTCCCAACGGCTCCAACAATTTTGGTTCTGACCAAGTTTCCTTGGTCGCTGTGAGTGTTGGAATGGGCGCAATTATCCTACAGCTAATTGGGTCGATTCTTCTATCCATCCTCAAATGGAAGGTATTTTGTACATTTTTGCATTCATTTATATAAGCTACTAAAACCAAAGCAAAGCAACCACGCTTGAACGCTTGGGAACAATGGATGTAGGTGGACAAGTGTAATTAATTCCTTGTCTTTTCCTCATTTTCTAGAAGTTCCGGCCCCTTCTCCTTTCCTTCGTCGTCTTCCAGACCATAATTCAACTCGTGTTATTAATCTGCATGAGTCTAATTCTCGTTCATTTTTTACACCCGTCGACGACGGGAAGGAAGGGTCTCAGTAGTCCTGAGGAGAACGGAATGACTACGTCCATGAGCCATCATGGATACTGGATAACCATCGCTGGGAACGTTCTCTTCCACATCCTCGCCATTTGGTACCTGAGTCGGCTTGTAATGAGAGGAAGCGATGAGGAACAAATGGAGGAACTGACTCCAGTCGTAATTCATCGCAGAGTGCATTCAAGAATCCCATCTGAGAAAGCAAAACGCTATGCAAGGATACAAGGAAATAAATGATAAGAGGCTACTATAGAAGGAGGGTGGGTTTGGGGGGAGTAGACAGGTCGCTCATGAAATTGTAGTAAACTACCTAAACTCCCTTTTTTTCCTTTCTCTCATAGCTTTTCTTTTCTTCAGTCTCTCTTTCACTCTTTCACTATACATACTACATCATCTTTCAATTCCCTACTCTTTAGACGTATGGTTATAAAAAGACATAGGTTGCATCCCAGTCTACAGAGTTCATAAATTATTTAATTCATTATCTTATCGTATTTTATGGCCTAGTGTTAAATTGTGGGCGAGAGAGAGAGAGAGGCGAAATGAACTAAACGAAGCGGTTTCTTTTCTTTCTTTCTTTTATAGACATGGATTTTTATGTAATGTCCAACACCTTGAAAGTCATTTATTTTTTATAAGTGTAGAGATGTGCTGAGAGAAGGGAATTTGATCATTTTTTGTTCAGCATTTAGAGAGAAAGCAACCTACGATTTTAGGTAACAAATGTTTCTAAAAGTTGTGACAAATTGTAGGTAGTTACAAATGTACTATGATAAATTTTATGTCAGGAATTGATTCATTTGGTCAAAGTAAAGAGTGTAAAAGGTATTCTAATTCTAATTGCGGAAGGAAGGTGGAAATTTATAAAATGAAAATGGGGAAGGAGCCGGAAGAGCGCATATTAAAACAAACGTCCTAACATTAAAACCTCCAAAAACTCCTTTCCTGGGGAATTGTAATTGTAGTTG
>JAQIWU010002665.1:0-11570 GCA_034696445.1 Isotomiella minor
AATTTCCGATATAAATTAAAACATCCGTCGTTTGAACGTTAAGACATTATGTTGGATTAGGTGAGCTCAGAGGACAGATCTTGTAAAATATATTCATTCTTCAAAAGAGAGAAGCTTTCCCTCCAAGTCTTCTCTTCATGGAGATACGTAGCCAAGGAAGAACCTCATTCCTATTCCTAGCAGGAATTCCCTAGAGTCATCTGCTCGCGCCCCGTGTTGAACTCTCAAAGCCTCCTGAATCTAAGTACCTCTACGACGGTGGTATAAAACGCACGTAAGGCGAGGAAGAAGAAGAAGAGTTGTGTTTGTCCCACTTACTTTATTGAATGAACTGAACTTGAAGAAGGAACGAGAGTTCAAGGAAGAAATATTCTTCTACTTCAGGAGAAAGGAGATGAGATAACACCTTTCCTGTACGCCATCATATTTATCATGGGAGAGGAGAGAGCAAGAGTTTTTAATGGTTCTTCCCTACCCGCACGCAAGAACTATTAAAAACGAGATTCCAAGAGCAGTCAGTCCTCAAACACTTTGTCTTCACTTGTACATAATTATAAAGTGTCTGCATTGACCGTTAACTTTTAACTTCTATAGCTCTTCTCATCATCATCATTGATCCTCTGCCAGTGACACAAATTATTACGGAATAAAGCAATCTAAAATTGCACAGTGTCCTGGCAACCGACACCTGTTCACTATGTCTACAAATCTCTTGGAGTCTATACAACTTTGTATTCATTGAAGTAAACTCTGATTCAATATGACTTGAGACTTTGGGAAAGTTGATTGCATACAATAGCGCATTGACTGACTCATCCTCTCATTGTTGAGGATTATAGAAAAGAGACGATGGAAAGGAAAACTATGTACGTAATCATTACTATCACACTCTCTTCAGTCTCACACACACACAAGGTTCACTTATTATTAGTGGAATTACTTATCTTGATTATAATCCTTTGGCTTATCCCCTCCCACTTAAGTGAGAGAATTATTGATCTGTATTCATCATCTTTCAGCAACATAACACGGGAATGGGAAGAGATTTTTTAAAGGGTGAACTTTATAAGAGAAGGAAGAAAGTATTCAGTGATTTTTCGAGCGTGTTCCTGCAATTGGAATTTATCATTAGTTATTTTGTAAGAGTGTGAAGAGGAAAGAGGCTCGCCAAAGAGAGAAGAAGAGATGCTTTAAAACTGACATTTGAATTGTTAATATTGATTGTAGCTTTTAGTTGTTATGTTAAGTGTTTAGACCCAAGGAATGAGTCTCTTATACCAAGGTGTATACATACTAAAGACAGGAACAATTACCCCTTCTCATTTCATCATTCTTCCCTGGAATTAAAGAAAGGATGCAGGCACCTCTGCATTGTTGCATTATAAATGTATTTTCATTTCATCATCGATCTATGATGTTGATGTATAAGAACATACCCATTGTTATCTTTCTCCAAAAGAACCTTCTCTCTTCCTTTGACTTGATGATGTGACCTTGATTCTGTGAAATTCTCACCATTTATTAATACCTTTCCCCCTTCACTCCTTTGTGAAATGAAAACCAGGAAAAATTTGAGACAATTATAGTCAGATCCTGATCACGGTTTGAGATAATAATGGCTATGCCTTTCCCTTGCCATGCCAACTCAACCGGATGATTGGTGAGATATTGATAAAGGAGGAAAAAGGTATAAGAAAATAATAAACAACGTCTGGGTGGATGGATGTGTGGAAAACCTCTCTCATCCGATCCAAACCCCCTCATCAAAGCTAACGTACAATTTGATGAAAAAATCCTGCAATTAATGTCAACAATGGGTTCAAAGTAATTATTTAAAATAATTTAATACGATGGATGGATGAAAATTAAATGGGAAGCAATTAGGCACTCGCACGAAAAAAACAGGTTCATGTAATAAGCAAAAGGATTGACAGGGAAATGAAATGGATTTGTCTCTTTTCGGTTCATGTTTTTTAAGACGAGAAGAAGAGAAGGTACATCTGAACCACTTTCCATCAAATGTCGATATCAAATACAAGTGAGCAGTAGCAAAGAACAAGGCAATTCCAGAAGGCATTTGCAGACAGCTTCTCGTCCTCTTATGTCAACTTAAATCTAGTGAATTCCAATCAAATCAAGTTTTGAACGCCTTGCTAAAATGTTTATACGCACTTTTTTATGCGTGTCTGCCTTCATTTGTATGCAATCAAATCAGGTAGCTTTATCATCATGGAGATGAAGAGGAAATATGCAAATGATTTGAAAGCAAAAACAACTCCTTCATCACTTATTAGGGGAGAGACAGTCAATTTAACACTGCCATTAAGTTTGGCAAGAAGCCTAACTGGAAGTCCTTTTTTCACCAGAGGAGAGGAGAAAACAAGACATCCTCTCATCCATCCACTCGATCGAGAAACCTTTTTCCTGACTAAATGCCAAAAGACAACCTTTGACACGAAGAAGCAAAGTGTGGAAAGCCTTTCCATCTCCCAGCTCATTATACCAATCATTAGATCCCTTCCTCTTCCGCATGTATGGAAGGTGTTAAGTCTAATTACAAAGGGAAAAGAATCAGAATCAAGTGCGATTGAGGAGAAATATGTTGATAAAGAATCAGAGACGACGACAGGTTGCCAAATGGTTTGTGTAACATAATATTACCACTTTCCCACATTCTCAAAAACATTTTTTTTGCAGGGATGTGGTTTGGTTTGAGAGGATTTTTCGTCATGAGAGAGAAAAACGTCTTAAGGTGACTTGACTTATGGAGAGAGTAATTCCCTTAATTCTGTTCATTCCACATTTCTAATCCAAGAAATGTTAAGAAGTGCGTTTAAGTAGAAATTAATGTTAATCTTCTTCTGACAACTTTCCTTCCTCCAGTTCCATTCGTATGCCTACGAATAATCCCATGTTCAGCATAAATAGAGCAGAATCATAGAAGTGACACTGAGCTTAAAAACCTTCCACTTCTTCTTCTTATAGGTTAGGCAACTTAAAGAGGCAACTGGGAATTTTTATTCAACTGGGAATTTTAGATGTAGGCTTCCTTCATTCGCTTCCACGGACAATCTTCTTGGTCTTCTTAGGTTTTTAAAAATAAAAAGTCGGCATGGCGTAAGGAAAAAGCAGGGGGGATGAAGAAGTTCATTTCAAACCCAGCAGTAGATTGCATTTAGATATGAAAAAAGATTGCACAACAACGCAGTTCAAAATCGTATATTGCGGAGACGAAGTGTGGCTGATGCTGGTGGCTCTTTGGCACATCTGCTTGAAGCAACGCAAATTGCATCTCATCTCAGACTACACAAACTTCACTACAATCCTCCTTCTTCAGAGCATAAATAATGATAATGGGACTAACCCCTTCCATTGTCTCCGGTGGGGAGTGGGTCTAAATGATTATGCCTTTGCACACTTTTACCATTCCAAAAAAAGAAAGTCATTCAAGACGATCGCGCAACTACAAATTCTCTTTTAATTTTGCATTTGTAAAAGTGAATTCATTCATACTACCTCCAGATTTCTATCTCACCCACTGAGCAGCTCATGCATTACTACACACATTACAAAACCTATTCCAGAGAGTCAGTCATTTTCTAATTCACCGATAATGAGTTGCCTGACTCACTCTCAGCAATAATAATACCATCCCTGTAGCGAAATGGGAAATGGAAAATGCAAAACAATCCTTCTTCTTCTGCCTTCCATGCATTCTCATCATTAAGCCAACTTTTAATCGTGAGTAAGCAAGATTTTTTGATTCTTTTATATCCATCTTCAGAAGCAAGTACATTAGTCTCTCCACAGAAAGGGAATCTAAGGAAAGAAAGTGTGTGGAAATTGTGGAAGGAAGGATGAGCCACCACCACTGGTGCTGGACTCGATTAATTTATATCCCACATCCCACCGGGAAAATCACATTACAAAGAGACAAATAAATAGCCTGGTGGCGCACAACAATCAATTCAACAATGAAACGTAGTCTCTGTAATAGAATCTCCTTTACAAGGCAACAATCACACAGAGTATTGTGTTTTTTAGCAAAGATGATAAGAGTACAGGAGCCAATCTTAACTTAACTTTCCTCCTCTTTTCCTAGACAACAGCGTAAATGATTGCAGTCGCATGATTTTCCCACACACATGCATGGAAACATAAACCAAAAACCAAACCCTTTCCCCTGTTTTCTCTGATGTCTTATGGTATTGATATCTACACTTCTTCTTGTCCGTCTGCAGGATTAATCTTGTGGGAAGGTAAGGTGTCGATACGTTGCCCAAACTGGTACTTGAGAGACAAGATAAATTTATGGCCTTTTGGAGAAAAATGTGGAAGCCCTGATGAGTTGTACACAAAAGCAAAGCAAGGAGCAGTTGACATTTATAACGTGGAATTAGAATTTTAAATACTGCCTTTTACTTTTTACTACCCTCTGAATCCCAGTTAGTTAAACCAACCAGCCGCAAAAAAACTCATGAAATGAAATGGTTGCGTGCAACTGCCCTTTCAGAGATCCATGTAAACTTTAAAAAAAAGCATGCAAGTATCATTTCAGAGGATCCCCTGATGATGATGATTATTGCGAGTGAGGAGTGGAATCGCTAAAAGATTTTAAAAACCCTCCGTCCGACTTCGACATTGCTTTTACAGTAAAAAGGATGATTTTTTGCTAAGTTGAATTGACAGACTGCGCTATGTTATTAACAGCATTCAAATGCAAATGTGACTCCTTAATTGATCTTTTGCATTAATTAGCGAATTGACTCTCCCCTCTTTCTCCTCTCTGTGTCTAACGTTGAAAGACGGACTCGCTCGCACTCATGTCTGTGCATGAATGAAAATAAATGCTTTTGCATTCAAACCAAGTTGATAATCGTTGGTTTAGACGGGAAGAGATTCACGAAACAAAGTAGAAGTCTTCCAAGAAGGTTGATTTTGAGGAGCTCAATGAGTTGAGTGGCATGTACAAATTTGTACAAGAGAGAGGCCGGGCCTCTCTGCCTGTGCAACCGGTATCTCTGTAACTATCTGATAAGTGTCTTTGTACTCTGAAAGAAACAATCCATACATACATAATATTACTGATACAGGTGCATAATAAAATGTACAACCCTGTTCCTTCTTTTGTTGCCGACAAAACACAAATTGTTATGAAATTTTCAGAAGCTGTTTCTTCAGAAAAAGAGTTTTGTTTTGTTTTGTTTAAGAATTACGGCATCATCAGTTAAAAAGCGTAATCACAAGGTGAAACCACTTTGACATACATGTCGTTTGTGAGAGAATGAATGCCACCGACCAAGAAAGACGTTGTTGGCCGCATATATCCGTAGCGTAATCATCCACCACATCATTAAGGCGACTCAGAGAGGTTGTAATGGGATGTGAAGCGAGAAGATGGGAATGAAAAATGCTTCTGTGTTTGAGAAATATCAAAAAATTTGAATTTGTTGAACTGATGTCCGCGTGAGAGATTATCAAATCATCTTTGGTTTGCGGCCTGATGCCTCCCTCTTTCTTTCTTCTACGAGGCTAATAATAACGATCGCACTTCTTTTTATACGACCAAGACGTAACTGCACTCAATTGTCAGCGGATAACACTTTGTCCTCTTGGTTTGACTAAAAAAGCCAACAAATTCCCACCAACTGCATCGTACATCTTTAACCAAATGCGACCAATCAAGCGATGCAATGTAACAAAAATGCAACAACTGCATCTTCATTATCAAACTTCCTTTTCTCTCGCTGACAGAACCAAAGTCACGTTCTAATTCCAACTTTTCATCTCATTATATGACTTTTGTTTCTGGTGTATGACTCACACACACAATCATATTTCACGAGAACCTTTGATCATCCTCTCTCGATGTCATAGATTGCTGGAAGATTCACCAAATTTCAGCAATGGACGCATCGAAAGTTTAATAACAGGGAAGAGGGAGAAGGAATGTTATGTAATGTACTCAGCAACGAGTCTATTTGATGCAATGCAGCAGACGTATATCTATGCAGTAAACAACACCGAATCTTATGTGATTCCTTAACATAACAAAACCAATAAAGAGAGGGGAGAGAGAATGCAACCCCTATCATTATCATTGCCATTATGAACCTCGGAACGTGCTTCTGCAGCGAAATTGTATTTCGATTGACTACAATTTCCTCTTACACATTGTATATTGGTTGGAAATGTTGGTGTCTGATGCGATATTATTATTATGCATGGAACATGGAAACTATCTTGTCTATAATGAATTTTCATAACATGTCTCGGAACGGTCCAAACAACCCTCGATTGTTTAATCTTTAAATTTTATTGAAGCAGTGATTTGATTCATGGAACAGTGTGCGCTTTTGCATTACTTCCACAGCAATCTCAATAAAGTTTGGAATTTTTATTGAAGTTTTCCTCTGGTCCTCTCCATCTTCCTTCAAATTAAGGTACAAAACCCAAGTCGTTATGGTGAAGGTGAAAGTGACCAACTTTTACAACCATTTGTTTGTAATCCTTATTGAGTGAATTGATCATTCCTTCATTGTTGTTGTTGAGGGAAAAACGTAATTATTGTTGAATGATAAAATGATATCGGCTATTGGAATATAAATGAGTTATCGATTTACCAATTGACTTTTGTTTGCTTGTATGACAAAAAATCTATATGAAACAAGATTATGCACAAGGAGAAAGTAATGGGCAAGGGGCGACAAACAGTGTGAAATAATACCGCAGACAGAATCTACTTTTTTGAGAGACATTGTCACGTGCTGTTTACTTTGTGACGGTTATGAATGTATCACAAGAAAAAAAGAGAAAGTCAGCATAATAGATTTTATTGAGGGACATAACTGGTACAGCACCACCACCTTTCACCACATTTCATTCTACTTAATACTTTCACTCAGCTCTTCTTGACGACAATAAGAAAGTGAAGTGAAAGTCTGAACAGAGAAGAATCAAGAAGTAAGTAAATGACTTTCATTTCGATATTGAATATTCAATACGCCTTCGGCCCCTGAAGCTATCACACGAGGCTTTGGAGGGGGCCAGGAAATGAAATTCAGCGAAAGTGTATAGAGTGTCGATGTTGTTGGGTTGATTGAATGAATGAGGACTTTCTTTAGGCATATTCTTATTTCTTAGTGCCTTTCAAAGTAAAGTAAGTGACAAGTCGTAACAACAACCGGAGGGTCTCATTCATATAGATTATGGTATAGGAACGAACGACTCAATTTTCTTCATTTCCACAAAAATTGATTAAATGAACCCACACAAAGAAAAACAGGTAAAGAGCTTTCGGTTACAAACGGAAACGGTTCTCAAGACAAATCCGGAACAGGATTGAAAAAAAAGTTTTGACCGTCACCAAGTTTGTTTTGGGATTTTGCTTAAAAATAATTAAAAACGTTAATTGAAATAACTTGATTTCTTTTATACTTTGGATTTTGATATAACTTTGGATAACATTCTTCCTGCATTCTAAATTCCGATGATGAAGTTTGCAAGCATTATAAATAAAAAGCTGGAAGGCATGTGTGGGATATGAATATTTGATCATTTTCGCTTTGTTTTTATTATTATAACGCCGTCCATCCATTCTCTGCTACTCACACAAGCTGCTTTATTCCCTTCACTTTCTCTGATCCCGGAGATAGGATCCGAGAGCGAATGTGTGTTTGACCGGAATACGGAATACCGGAGTCCATCTACGCAAACTAGCACATGTGTGCCGGGGAAAACAAAGGAGTTCAGTTCATGCAGTGAAATCCGCAATGCAATATAATCCCATTCTGTCCCGAGGATCTTTGTCCAGACTCGAGATTTAAGCCAGCCATGAATTTTAAAGATTGCATCAACATAAAGTCCGGCTGTTGTAACATATCTCTTCCTATCTCTGGACCATCGGATGCCATATATCAACCAACCATACTTTATGGGCTTATAGCCTTACAGGGTATGACGGATGACGTATGTGAATATGCGAATGCAGAGATCGAGGCCCTTTATTTGACGCACGCCATATCGCAGTTATTGTTGCAGTTTGAAGTACAACTTTACCATCTGCAAAACCGTATTTCTTTGTGGCCTAAATTTCAATTGAGAGTAGGAAAATGCGTAGAGTATATGGCATAACTTCAATATGAGATGGTGAAAGTGACAGTATGTTTCCACATTAATTTACCAGCACATCAAATGAGTACGCAAAAAATTGTACAAAAGCAATCGCTTGCGCTGCAATCCTTCCATGCTCGAGATAATAGGAAAGTATAATGTCTGGTTAAGACGATGGAAATCATCAAATCATCGACTACACTTCGATTATCATAACACTTTTTGCTTGACGATATCAAAAAAGTGCAACAAGAAGGAAGCAATAATATTTTCCTTCCCATAAATACAAAAATAAAATAAAGTATCTTCTCTCCAAACTAGCAAACGCAGAATGCGTTGCCATTGTCGTAAAGACGAAGACAGATAAGTGAGCATGAGATGAGATGAAAGAAGACTATCTTTCTCACTCAATGCAACCAATATTGTATTAAGAGAGAAAAAAAGAAAATTGTATTTGTTCGGCTGCGTTGTTCTGGCCTTCGGGATGTTTTGATATTATTTGGTGAAGAAATGAAACAAAATCTTCTTCACTTTTTATTTCACCCGCACCGACCCAAGACCAACCTTAGCCCATAACCCATTGCATCACATTAAATCCGTCGATCCATCCAGAGAGGATCACATTTTCCAACCAATCTTATACGAGTCAAGTGCCTCGCCTTTGTCATGTTCTTTTCCCTTTACAACACTTTCCATACTTCCCATCCCACCATTCTCTCCATTAAATTGAGACTAGAAGGATGATGATCATGATGGTGAAAAAAGTTAAAAAGTAAATGGCGAGTAAACCGCATCAATAAAAAAGGGAAGACCATTCCATTTCCCATTTTTCTCCGATGGTCATTTCACTCCAAGAAAGAAGAACAATGAAGATAAAAAATGTGTATCATGCCACACATGTGAGAATGTGAACATATTCTGTCTCTGGACTTGGGCTATTATACCTGCGAATGACCATGGACACGACTCTTTCTTGTTAATTTTTAGGAAAATAAAAAATTGGAGAGTTGATCATCATTCCTTTGTTTCTAATAAACATCACATCATGGACTCCATACGCACTTTCTTTTCTTTATTCTCCGAGGGGAAATACGTAAAGTGTAGATTTCAACTGATGTTTAACTATTTTTCTGCTTGTTACTCATAAGTTGCTTTGGCATCAATTTGAACCAAAAATTATATGTCTCTCAAGTACATCGTCAATTATTATTATGCAATTTGAAATGTTTGCCTTTTCCATTATTTCCCTGATTTGGTGGGTTCTTTACAGCTATACAATTTTTAATGAGCAGGGATGTCTACCTTTTGATGATCAAAAATACTTTAGAAAAAGAAGTGCAGTGATGATGTTCTTTTTCGTTCTGATGAGATTATGTGGTCATGCTTGTGGTTCAAAGTGTTGGCTACAACATGGGAGATGTTGTTTTTGTTTCCGCGAACACATAGATATTTTGCGGTTTTCATGAAGAACTGAGATTTCTGAGAACAAAATTATGTACAATTTTAAGGTAGGACAACACACAGAGGAGACATAGAAGGAGAAGGGACAACACCTGCTAACTTCGGGACCATTAGATAGACCGTTTTGTCTGAGCATGGGAGAAAATTATTGTACGAGTGTGGGACTGTTGTAGATTTAGTGTTTGGTTCAATGCATTTATCTATATTTTTTATAGACTGACTTCTGGTAAGAAGAAGACCTCCAGTAATACCAACAAACTACTGGACTACAAACTCCAACAACGGCACCGACTGCCTTTATCATGCTCGATAATAATAGAGAAGAAAGTACAAAGCAGCCACATTATGTCAACAAAATGTGTCTCTGGACAATAAAGTTAGAAAAAAGCTTGAAAGTTAATGCGTGTGTAATAGTTGCATGATGTTGTTGAGTGGAGTCGGTTTCGGTTGATTCAGGTGGGGTAATAAGGCGAAGCAAACAAGTACTTTTTCTCCAGAGGAGATGGATGGATGGAACAGGTGTAGCCTATCCCTTCGCATGAAGTCAAGTCCCCTTCCCTCTCTTCTCTTAACTTTTATATCTGTAATTGCATTTCATGATTTCTCCTTTCGTTCGCAGTACATAAAATAAAATAAAATACTTTTGAAACAACAGACGTGCCTGTAACAAAATTGTACCTAATGGAAGTCATGAAAAAGTCGTCAGCGTCTCTCTTTTTCTCATCACATAGCTCTGCCTTCAATCCCATCAGGTGAAAGAATCTACACACTCCCTGGACTTTAATAATATGCTTAATTCACTTTGGTCGCCTCAGCAACTCTAACAATTTTTACTTTTCTTGAGGCAAGTGCCGTTGAGATTGGAGCAGAAGAGAGAACTTTTTTTTATAATTCGTGCGTATTACCACAAACAAACCACAAATAATCATTTTAATGCCTGTAATAATATTTTTATTCTCTACAAGGCACATCGAATAAAACAAACATCCATAACCACGTACATAGAAGAACTTCACTTCTTTAGACGTCCGTTTTGAATTGAAATGTAAAGTCAAAAACGGCATATTTCACAATTTTTTCACTATTTGCAAATCAAATTAACTCTAAACTTCCGAAACTTTTCAGGCACAAAACGGCGTGAGAAAGGACATGTGCAGTTTAGTCGGTGGGTAATTGTATCTTTCTTTTTTCTTCACCACCTTCTTTCTATTTCCGTCCATTTTATCGCTACTCAATCTCATGTCAAATAAGAAGATATCGTAAACCAATCAATTCGACTACTCCCTTCGTCCTATCGATTGTGTACATAAAAAATGGAAAAGTTGTAATTGTGTTTCTTGGAAGACAGATTGATTATGCAATCTTTTATTTGTTTTAACTATTTACCACATCCCATCTACTTCGAGGAAAGAAACACAACAATGTTCTCAGAAGAGACTCTAGAGCTAAACTCCTAAAAGTAAAAGTAATTCATGCAAGCAGTGGAGTGAAAGGAAAACTTTTCCTCTTCACACTTTCACACCAAACTTAAACTTGTGAAGGAAGGAGGCAATTCCGCAAGGCATATCGCATATGGTTCCTTTCATAGATGTCTAGAAAAGAAAGCGAGGACATGCCCAATATATCATTCCCCTCTCAGAATGCAGAAAAGGATCGTATTAAAAAGATTTTTATAGAATTTCTTCTAATAGCAAAGAAGGAAACTATCTCACGGCCACACAAACCCTCGTATTATAGCGGAGGAGTATAGAAGGATTTAAATTTTATTTGCTTCCTGTTGAGTTGAAAGTTTGGATGGAATTTTTATGTTTGGATAAACCCCCATTCACTCCTTATTCACAATCATATAAAGTGACAATATTTCATTCAGCCCTCGTTCTCCATTATGATTTGAGGACGACGGTGATACACACAATAATAATAACACCAGAAGCAAGGGGAGAAGAATGATCTTTAAAGATAAGTCATAACACCGAGAACGATTGTGTGCAAGATAA
>JAQIWU010002666.1:0-11564 GCA_034696445.1 Isotomiella minor
AGTTGATAGACGTTCTTTTATACAGACAATGTATTTTTCTCGCTCTTCTAAAAATAGATTTTTCTCATCCGTTTTTTAGATAGGACAAATCTTGGTGTCCAAATGACTGTAAAATGCATTTCGTGTGTGACTCTAAAGTTTTTGGCATACCACTTTTTTCTTCCTAACATCATCAGTCGCTGCTTCTGGCTATTAGTGGACGGCATTCAAATGATCGTCATAAGTGCTAATAAGCGATATTCCAACAGGCGGAATGGGTTACTTTGACACATTATTTCGTGAGCCGTGGCTAGATCTATGGATATCGACTGCATTTATCCTTGCCACGTCCATCCTCTGCGAGCTCCTACGGCTCATCATCAAACGCATCTTCAGAGACAAGGATGGACTGTCCAAGAGACTCATTTGTGAATTGATTGCAACAGGGGAACTCTGCGCATGTTGCTTTGAACTTTGCATAAGTAAGTCTTGAGATGTTGAGGTGTAAAATAAAATGTCTCTCTTTTCTCTAGTTGCGGACAATTATGGGATTCGAGCCTACGCAACGTACCTTTTCCTCCTCACGGTCTGGTGGTCCTTCCGATGGGGGGATGCATCCGCTTGCCCCTACACCCACATCGAAGACTACCTCCACGGCCTCACCTCTCTCAAACACGTCTTGGCCGTCATTATCATCCAAGTGTTTGCAGGATGGGCAATCTATCCTTTCTACGTCAAAAAGTTTTGGTTGAAGCAGTACGAAGCCAAGCATGTGGAACATGTCCAGGCATGCTCAGCAGATTTGTCGGTATGATTTGTACACCTCTCCTTTATTTTTTACATATAAATATTTTTTTGGATAGGTTCCACCCATTCATGGAGCTTGTATAGAGGGCCTTGCCACCTGCCTCTGCCAGTTGACAGGAAGGGTCATGAGTCGCCTCAATCCCAGGCATGGAATTCCAATCACTGCTGCCATCGGCACCACGCTGGTCGTGGCTGGTGAGATTTATTGATCCCCAGAAACAATTAAAATGTCTAACTATCCTTTTTGTGACAGCCTTTGAGATGAGCGGTGGGTACTTCAACCCGGTCCTGGCCACCTCCCTCCAGTTCAATTGTGGTGAAGTGTCTCGAACGGATCATTTCTTTGTGTACTGGCTAGGGTCCATCCTAGGCTCCATCCTGTCCGTCCTCATCTGGAACTCTACCTCCCTGAGTCGAAAACTGTTAAAAGTTGATTAAAGAAGAAGAAGAAGAAAATAAAAAAATTGCTCAATTAATTAATTGATTGTCGCTTCTTTCTTTTATTGTGAACAAAGAGGCATGTGGCTTTTTTTTGGGGCAATCTGGAGCCAAGCGATGGAGCCAATGCGACTAAGCGGCATTTGGGGAATCCCTACTTCTTCGCCTCATCTCCTCACCTCTCAAAAAACCCTCTTCATCTTCTTTGTTTTTTTGGTTTTTGATGGAATTGACGAAAAAGACAACGTGCTTTTATAAAAAATTGTTTTTATAAACGTGTCAGAATTGAAGGGACAAAGTAATTTTTTTGAACAGTCACTTTTTCCAGTCAAGGGAGCGGCGGCGGCGGTGTGGTGACTGTGAAAGTCTCACTTTGTTGACCTTGAACTGATAAATATCTCCTTATCAAGACTGTGCACGCCGGAGAGGATCCTTTATCGTGATACGACCAGTTTCCTACATGTTGGTATGAAGACGATGCCTAGTGTGGAGGGTCATAAAGTCGGTGGTGGTGGGAGCAGCCCTGACGTCGCCGCCAGTAAATTGGTGGTGCCCAACGGCAATGGTCATGAGAACGGGAACGGGAGCAATGGAAATGGAAGGGCTGCGAATGGTCCTACGTCTGGAAGAAAGCATGGTGGGAGAGGGAGTGAGAATGGGTTTGAAGCTTGGGTAAAAGAAAAGATATAAAAGTCAGAAATTACCGGTGGGTTTTAATAACCTTCTTCTGTCTTTTAGGGGGGCTACATGGGGGCGAAAAAGGCAAAGTTGGATGTCCAGTTGAATTCTATATCAGGAGGCCGAAACGGACATTCTGGGGAGTCTTCATCCATCATATTCTCGGGGATTTCAGTGTGGATTAATGGATACACCGGTATGATGATGATAAGTTTCTTCTTAATAAGAACCTCGTCACCCTTTCTAATAAATGTCATGATGTTAGATCCCCCAGAACCTGAACTGAAGAAACTTTTTGTGTTACATGGAGGAACGATTCATGCCTATAGGACTTCGGCAACGCAATATGTCATTGCAACCAATTTATGCGACGCTTCAAAAAGGTAAGCTACCTAGAGTTTAGTGATGTGCCTCTGATTTGACACTTGTCCATGAACAAAAGGAAGTGATGCCGTCATATAATTCTCATTGGAGTATTTATGCCAAGTCAAGTGTTTTTTATTTATCCTGTTTCAGGTTGTATGGTCAAATTTCGGTGAAACCACAATGGATAACTGATAGCATTAAAGCATCAACATTGCTTAACTATCGTGACTACCGTCTGTTCGACTATAATAGGTAGGTAATAATAAAGAAAGGTCATCTCAGAGTGATCACAAGTTTCCTATATGTTCATCCTTTCAATTTCAGAGAGAATAAACAGCCGACCGTGTCTCAATTCTTTAAGAATGGCTCCAAGAATGGTGCTCCTCACACTGTTACTTCTAATAATGCATCTGAGAAACCAGATAATCTGGAAGCGCCTACTTTATTCCATGTAAATGGAAAGACAGGGGACGAAAACAATGCAGAAACACATGGACTCTTTTCGTCACCCTCTCAAGAAGTTGTGGAAAAACAGAAGGCAGTTGACGATGTCTACACGTTTTCAGACGGTGATGAAAGCAATGACAATGACAAGACTGTCCGGCCTCTATCTCCACGAAAGGTTTACAGTGGCCCTGGTTCGGCTGCCGCTGTTGTTGTTGAAGAACTGGGCACGAAAGGAAAGGTTAAATTGGCAACGGAGGAAGGATTTCTGGAAGCTTTCTTTAAAAATTCAAGATTGCATTTAATATCGGATCAGAAAAAAGAAATGCAAAACAAAATAGGTCACTTAAGGAAAAATATTGAAGGACATAAGTTTCCCTTGATAAAGGAATTCGAAGAAGAGGTTGATGTTGATGTTGAACCAGGAGTAGACCATTCTGTCAATCACAACGCTGTTTCCAGTAAGGCCTTAGATTTATTGGCAATCCATTTCTTTTTTCTAAAACTATTTCATGTCCTTTCATTTCAGAAACGCTAATGCATATCGATTTGGATTGTTTCTTTGTGTCTGTGGGTCTGTTGAGTAGACCTCATCTCAGAGGAAGGCCTGTTGTTGTGACTCATTCTAGTGGGAAAGGAGATGCTAAATCAGACATTGCTAGTGCCTCATACGAAGCTCGAAAATTTGGAGTACGCAATGGAATGTGGGTTTCTGAGGCAAAACAACTATGTCCACAACTGGAGTTTATTCCTTATGACTTCAAAGAATATCGAAGGGTTTCAGAAACGTTTTTTGATACAATTGCAGGGTATGATAAATCGTGTTTTGTTAGTCGACTCGACATTTTACCTGATATTTTGTTACAGGATAACGTTAGATATTGAAGCTGGAAGTGTTGATGAAATGACCATAGATGCTACGCCAGTGTTAAGGCAAATACCAGGAGCAACTCCGTTGCATCTTGCTGAATTTATTAGGGAAAAAGTATTTGTAAGTTAATTTTCGGTTAAGCAAATGATAGTCTCTCTAATAACTGCATGTTTGTTTCTCTTAAGGATGCCATAGAATGTTGTGCTTCCATTGGGATTGGTAGCAACAAACTTCTAGCAAAGATAGCGACGAACAGGGCCAAACCGAGTCAGAATGCTTCTTCCGATTCCGATACGAATGGCGTCTTCCATTTACAGGACGACGACGTCAAAGAGTTTATGAAGATGTTACCAGTTAGAGACTTGCCAGGTGTCGGTAGGGCACATGAGACTAAGCTGAAAGAAACGTTCGGTGTAGGGCTGTGCAAAGAATTATTGGAAATACCACCTCTTCAACTGAAACGGGTATTTGGACCTATGAATGGGGAAAGAATGATACAGTATGTTTTCAGAATAATAATTCATTTGTAAGTAATAATCAATCATAACTACATATTACTGTTGTAGGCTTTGCCAGGGAGTGGATTCTGCTGAATTAAAATATGGATTTGAAAGACCTAAAAGTATTTCAGTCGACGTGAACTATGGAATTAGATTTCAAACTGAGGAACAGCTTTCAGACTTCTTTAAGAAACTCTGCGAGGAGCTATCCTCCAGAGTTACAAGAGCTCAAGCTCTTGGACTCAGTTTGAGCTTGAAAATTATGGTGAGGAGAAAGGATGCTGGGGAACCCATCAAATATGGAGGTCACGGTCTGGTTAATACACTTACCAAGTAAATACAACAATTAATCATTTATTTTACTTCTACCAATATGTCATTAATATGACCTTCGTTTTTCTTTTAGGAGCGTTAAGTTCATGCAACCAAGTAAGAGTTGGGAGGAGTTCTACCGCGCTACAATGCGAATATCCAAGGCGCTTCAGACACCTCCGTCAGATTACAGAGGGATTGGACTTAGCCTGACGGAGCTTAGCTTTGAATTTGACAAATCCGAGAATGAAAAGAGAAAAGTGCAGAAAACCCTCTCATTCCCATTCAGTGGGTTTCGTGGCAGACAAATGCTAGACAGTGTAAAGAAACATCTTGGTATCGGGACGTTTAGAACACCAGGACCAACTCGAAAACTTGATGTATCACCCCCCAAACAACAACAGCCAGAGCAGGCCAACAATCAGTCAGAACCAATTGATGTAAATGTACTAAAGGAACTTCCTGAAGACATAGCTTTGGAAATCGCCAAACAGTACGGAATTGACTTGGACAGTGTTCGGCGATCACCACAACCTTCGCCTGAAACTTCGCTAGTTATTTTAGACAGTCCATCCAAAGAAGAACCTAAAGTTAATTCTGTGAACGTCCCTAAGAATGGAATTGGGAATCCGTATGAAGAGATCGACCAGATTGATCGCACGTATCTAGCCGCCCTCCCAGATTCGATAAGGAATGAAGTACTTCTTCAATTTCAAGAGGTAAAAACATCCTATGCATGTGATCAGTCTGAACTCACTCTTTTCTTTGTAATTTTATCACCAGGCTAAGGGAAGAAAAGCAGCTGCAGGGGGATCGAATGAGACTGCAAATGATTCCTCCGACCCGCAACCTTGTTCAAGTCGCCACCTCGTCGAGCAAGACAGTGTTTTGCGGAATAAAAAACCAATACAATCTAAGGAGCAGTCGTATCGTGTTCCAACCCCAGTAAAACAGCCTTCGCCTCGTCGTTTTGTGCCCCAACCAAAGGTTAAGAAACGACCTCCTCCCCTCATCCTTCAAAAACCTCCATCTCCATCTTCGCCCAGTCTACACTGCAATGAACAAATGTGTGAAGAGATTGTGTACACAACTCCACCGCAAATTACGCCCCCACCAACGTCATTTAATCAGTCTAGAATTCAATCTAGGAAAAGTTCAACTTCTTCTGCCACTAGCCGTCGTCGTCTTGATTTCAACCAAGTTCAGACCTTGTCAGTCAATCCAACTCCAACTTCTGTGCCAGACGTAGACGTGGAAATGGAAATGGAGGAACCATTTGATTTACAAGAATTTTGGAATGATTCCAACTCCATGTTCTCAAGAATACCATCATTAAACTCGAAGAGGGCTGTCTCATTGCCTGTCATAAACGGCATGACAGACTTGGACGATGTGAGAAAGTACATGCGAAACACCATCACATTTAGCTACCCAAAACCCGAGATGATAGAACAGTGGAAAACATACCTAGATGAGCTTACCAAACGAGGGTACCTGACACAAATCCACTGCATGTTTAAATTTCTGTATAGGTAAGTCCCACTCTAAAAGCCTTCTTGTCTTGTTACTGGTGGTATTTAACGAAAATAATATTTTGCTCACAGAAAACATCAAGCTTTGGTTGAAGACTCTCCGTGGAAGAATATCATTGAAACTTTCATTTCATCCATCCAACGAGATGTTGCGCAACAATTCAATTCTGAATTGGCACTAGATGACCTGTAATAATTACTTAATTGGCGCATCTTCAACAGCCATAACCTTACCTTCCTTCCTACTTAATTCTCTAGTTCCTCGAGCCAGCATGGTTATTTTTATACTTTCTTCACTTCAAACCAATGTATGTAGTAGTCTGCCACTGTTAAATTCAAGCACGTCTGGTTTTTTGCGGTGCATAGGCTCAATGAATATTACAAACTAATAAAGACATGTTCATTATTAAAAAAGTTATCAACTATTTATTTGTTATAAGCCGATATCACGTCATCATCATTGTCAGTAGTAGTAGTGTCGAATTTATATGTCCTTTTCACTCTGTCAAAGATATCTCTACATTTCACTCTTCCCCGTAATTTGCTACACAGCAGAAATACTCCGGACAGCTTTCTATGCAAAGAATATATTTCTTCGGGAGGGGGAACGAGTCTTTCCTTAACCATAACTGGGACCAGTCTCTGAATCCGCCTCGTCAAGTCCTGACTTCCAAAATCATATCCGCCCTCATCATCTCCTACTCTCAATGCCTCTCCGAGTAGCAGGACAGAGTCTATATGGGCAACTTCCATTGTCTAGAAATGAGCCAAAAAACGTTTGTTTCAAGTGAGCCCTGAAATTCAACAACAAGTTTACCTTCGACTCATATCCAGATAGGAACCCAATTTCTCGAGAAAATTTTAAGATTGCTTCTTTGTCTCCATCAGCCGCTCCTTCAAATATTCTCATGTACTTGTCCACAAATGACTTTTTGTACTCTCTTGCAGAACCAAAGTCAAGGAGGCCAATCTGAGTCATTAAATTAATAGTTTCCAATCAGAGGAGAAATTTTGGTTGAATTAGAGGTAGCACAACGGTACCTGCTTTGTCTCCTTATTGTACAAAAAGTTGGCCCAGTTGGGATCCGTTTGCATGAATTGAAATTCAAAAATTTCACGGAAAAATAGATCAAGCATAAGGAAACATATGCGGTCACGGGTTTCCTGGTCCAATGTTTGACACTGGTCAATGGGAATACCCTCAATAAGTTCCGTTGTATATACTTGCTTGGTGGATATTTCATCTGCAAATTAAAACATAGCAAGTTAATGGTTGATCGCACAAATCCAATCAATTTGTGTAAGTACCTATTACGTCAGGAACATAATAGTCAGTGTACGGCTCCATAAGTTTTCTAAATCTTTTTGCGCATTGGGCTTCTCTTATATAGTCAACTTCCCACGCGAGTTCCCGTTTTGCGACAGTAATAATATTGTCAATAAAAATGCCTATAACAGTAAACAAAAACAACATATTTTTATGCCGTACAGAATTAGACAAAAATACACTTGGTACCTTCGGGAATAATACTCCAAACGTTAAGGACTGTCATTAAATTGTCAATGTCGCTGTTTATGCCTTGTGCCACCCCAGGATACTGGATTTTGATGGCTACGCGCCTTCCATCGTGAAGCTTTCCCAAGTGCACCTGACCAATTGATGCTGCAGCGAAAGGTTTTGAATCAAATTCTGCTAATTTGGACTTCCAATCCTCCCCTAGTTCTGAAACAAGCATTCTCTATACAAACAACAAATTCACAAACTTGATATAATTTACCAACATGCATGCAACTCCTTACTTCAAAAAAACTCTACCTCCATTTGCCAATTTGGCATAAAATCAGCAGAATGCCTAACTCGCTCAAAGGCCTTTTGTAATTGTGGATTAATCAAGGAGTTATCCTGGATGCTCAGAATCTGGCCAATTTTTAAGGCAGCACCTGTTCAAAATTTTCACTCGTGTCAAGACTTTTGCCTCTACACATTTTTATAAAAATGCACCTCTGACCCTGCATAGGGTATCCACAATTCGTGTCGCATTGGCTTCAGTCAGAAAAGGACTAGAACTAAGTAAGGCTGATTTATCATCTTGCAGGCCCACCCCAAGGGTGCGTTTCGTTACTTCAGCAAGAGCACCAAATCCTAATCCAGCAGCCAATCCTCCATAGGAGACTAAACGACTTATCCTAGTTGCTGGCACTTTTCGCTGTTTTGAAGTTTCGCCCAGTTGCTAGAAAAAAATCAAACATTTCATTCAAATAGAGTTACAATTGGATATCTTTCCCTCTGAACTTACTGAAAGAGGTTTTCGTTGAGAAAGGGGCTTGATGACCACGTTTGGTTTTGGCTTTATTTTGAACTCTTTTTTAGGTGGCCCGTCTTCAGTTCCTTCAGCATGGTGAGGAGTAGTTGGTGTAACTGCAGCCAAAGATTCGAACAGGGACGAGTCGAGTAATTGCGACATTTGTTGACTATGGGCCTCTGAAAGGGTAGGATGTGGAACTGGCCTTGGCCTTTGCTTTTCCACTTTCGATTGAGGGCTTTGCTTGACGGGTGTTTCCTCACGATTGTCCACCTGGTCCCCATGTCCAGTAGTGTCCTTCTCATCGGAGTACTTCTCCCCATCTTCATTCTGTTGTAGACCCTCCACTCCCAACGACCTCGTAAAAAGCGTGTCTAAATCCTCATCCCTGATGTCTGGATGATAACCCTGAACACCACTATTATCTTCGTACTGATGCTGATGGTGAGTGCCAATTCCACTCCGGTTGAAAGGATTGGCCAAGTGTTTAGACGCCACCGTCGCAAACTGGACAACGCCCACGGGAACCATTGAGGCTCTTTCTATCACAGATCCCAGGTCCTTCTTCGGTGTCATCTTGAATAAACCACAAAAGAGGATATGACTGACTATCATCATTTCATAAGGTCCTTAATAAACCACTTACATTTTTAAATGCATCTGGACACGTGTCAATCGCCTTCTTGACGCTGGAATTTCTGACAACTGTTTCCACCTTGGCTCCCTGAATGACGGCCCCTCTCCTCGCCACCTTCAGTATCCCGTTGAGGACGAGGACCAGGTCACTAACCACAGTCTTCTTCGCCATCGACGACGTCTTATTCTCAAGGGTTTATTATTTTTTGCATCATTCATTTGAAGAACGAATGTCGGCAAAAATGATCAAGTGACATTTCGAATTGAGTTGCCTCTCTCTAAAGTTTTGCTCTGCCCCACAAATGACACGAGCAAGCAGCTGAGAGAGAAGGTCGAAACAAAACAATCAAAAGAAACGAAAAAATTTGATTGATTGTTGAATTTAACTAATTAATTGTTGTCTCCTGCAAAATTGAAGGTCAACCCTTGGGACAAGTCACGTCACTCTGCCTGAATTTGACTGATTGTAATTAAGGTAAGGATTTTCCTCCTCATGATGATCTATCAATACAATTTGATATCTGTTTTTATTTTTTTTAGGAACAAAACAAAAGTCGAAAAGGTTTGTTGGTGGTGATCCTTCTTCTTATCTACCTTATCTTTTGAACTCTCTGGAAGGAAGGAGGATGGGTCGAATGTTTTTGGAGCATCCAGGAGGCAATCGTCTCTTTTCTTGTGCTTCCTGTGACACGGTTCTCACGAATCGATCCGAGTTGATAAGCACACGATTCACAGGGGCCACGGGGAGAGCATTCCTGTTTAGCAAAGTCGTCAACTTGACCTACAGGTACACCCCAAAATTGAGGAACCCATCCTGACATAAACATTTTTTGTTTGCTTTTATTGCAGTGAGGTACAGGATCGCGTCATGTTGACAGGACGACACATGGTGAGGGACGTCTCCTGTAAAAACTGTGACACGAAGCTTGGATGGATTTATGAATTTGCGACAGAGGAAAACCAGAGGTACAAAGAGGGACGAGTCATTCTTGAAAGGGCTTTGGTCACCGAGAGTGATGGGATTGAGGAACGGGAACCCCCGATTCAACCACCTCCTCCGGAGAGGGTGGCAGGAGGCATTTAGATATTTTTTGGACCATTATTAGAGTAGAATATAGATTATCTTGGATAAGGTAGTTTTTTTAGTCTTTTAGAAGTTAATTGGACATTTCTTGAAACTTTATTTTTATAAGTCGAGTAGTTAATGGAAAAGGGACATGTCGTGTTGACATAACAACCTGACGTTGCAATTGTGAACAATAGAGTCGCGATCATTAGTATTTTCCATTTATCCCTCAGCCTCAAGTAAGGATTGTTTTGTTTTAGGTATGGTTTTACCTTGTTTGCCTAGATAAGTATGGTTTTAGGAAGTACTTAACATTGATGATGACACTATTGATTGTATACGTACAAATTCAATAATGTATTAAAGGAAATGACGCCAACAATGAGCTGGACATGTAAAGACGTAGCTGCTTGCATTTTTGTAAACATAGAGTTTTGCATCACCGTAGCTTGATGGCGACATGATCGTTTTATGGAGTCTTCGCTTTTCTAATCGCTCACATTGCAACAATTTTGTAGGTACATAACTTTATTGCCTCGGACAATGATTGCATGCTATGCATACATCTTCAGATGATAATTGGTTGTGCCGTTGCCTGGGTGAAAGTTTTGCTTCGTTCATATGTGGCAACATAACATATCTACTTTAGTTCGTTATGCTTTCTCCCACATGAAAAAAAACTTCAAAAAACCAGAAAGTTTGACCCAGTGAGAGGACTTGTGTGTGTGTGCGGTTGATACCTCCGAAAAAGAAGAATGCTTCACCAGGGACTCTGACTCATATATTGACTTAGTTTAGTAAATACAAATACAAATTGCGTGACGACGACAACGTCAACTATACCTTAGGATATATCATGGGAGGACGGTGGTGAATGACTCTCATTTCATTTCATTTGGTGGATGGATATAAGATGAAGGTGGCAGGCAGTGCAATACAAAATGAAAATATTTGTTCTAGGAGAACATGGATGGAATTGAGGCAAACGATGAAACTTTCTCCAATCACAGCTCATTGAATGAGAGTCTCTTTCTCTTTTACACACACCTTCCAAAACCAACTACTGTGAGGTGGGCCTCTGTGTATCTAAACAAGTGGAAAGTACATATTGGTTGTTGGTGTTAGTATGTTAGCACAATCAACAATGCATTGTTTGATGTTTGCAGATGCATTTCATTATCGAATTATTTGCGATTGTGTGTAGTGTGTGTAGGTTTTGAAAAATCAATCTTCAAGGTCGTCCTATTATTGTCCAACGCACCTCATTAACAAACATTCCAGTTTTTACTTTCTCCGGTGTTAACTTCTTTCTTGAACGAAGCAGGTACCTACAGGCCTCAATGGAAGAGTATAATTTTGTAAAACGATTCAAGAAGGTGTATACCCATTCTTTGATTGGAATGGATTAAATAAATCCCCTTTCTCCCATTCATTAGGGACTCATCCTTTCTCTAAGTCTGAGAACGAGGTAAAGGAAAGAAGTATTTTGGAGGACAATGCATGAAGAGAGGAAATTGGATAAGGTATAAGCCCTCTCAAATACGATTCTCTTGGCATTTTATTCGCTCTATTAAACCAAAGCCAGAGAGATTCTTTTTATATCATTTGATATAAGGCAAAGGTCAAAATTGT
>JAQIWU010002667.1:0-11561 GCA_034696445.1 Isotomiella minor
CTGAGTGCAAGGGAGGATGCCAAGTTGGAAGCGTAGTCTTCCCTATCCCTCAAGGCATCCTCGTAAGTCTCAAAATCTGTAAAACACTTCTTGGCGTAGGTGGGGTCCGCTTAGTCAAGCTAAAAATACAAAAAATAGAAAAAAATGTAGTAAGACTTTCAGTGACTTAACCCTTTGTCGTTTGGTCTTGTACAGAATAAAACAAGCGGTCATGTTGGAGACGAAAGTTATGGGATTCTGATTCGTGACAATGTCCGTCACGTAGATTAGCACGGTGGCAAAATGAGACGTCTTATTTTGAATCAAACTCACGACCTGTAAATAAAGTAAACAAGTCAATTATTGACAGTAGTAAATGATGTCTTGATGGATTAATTACTTTGTTGAACGTGGTGGCGAATAAGTTAAGACAGATCACAATCGCCCCTTTGGGTCCAAGGGAGTGCTCCTTCATCACCATCTTGTACTTGACGGCATCGCGGATATCTAAAGAGGACCAAAGACTAGGGAGTTGGATTATTAGAGGCTGTCAATCCTTTCTCTATATAACTAGCCAACTTCTACGACCAGCTTCGAATAAGTTGACATGTGAGAGAAAGGGTTAATTACAAAATTGAAAAATAAGAAACTCACCTTCAAAATTTCACCCTTTCTCTCAAACAGCTTCCCCACCTCCAGTCACCGCAGACTGAAGCTACCTGGGCACGATGGGGATGAAACGATGCCTTATTGTCTCGAGATGAAATTGAATCAGTGCTTTCGTGCAAAACCTCTACAAATATAAACAATGTGGCAAAAAAGTCAAAGGTTTTTTTTTAAAAAAAGGAATCGTCTCCCAAGACCGAATCTTCGTCACGACACAATCCAAAGCCATCTAAAAATACGGTTGATAGAACCTTATTGTGCAACTCTTGTTACACCAAAGTAATCGAAAACTTTTGCATACATCCTATTGCTGGATGCGACGCGTATGTATTATTAATGAGATTGTCAACTGTGATAAATTTTGAGAATAAATTTAATCCTATCCTTTCTCAACTTAAAACGTGTTGTTGGGTTGGTGACAATGTGTGACCTGATTATAAATTCACACAATCTTGCAAATATTGTTTCCACTTCCTTTCTCATCAGTGTGGCTTTAAAATAACTTCCTTCCAATCTTCTCAAAGGCTCCTGACTGGATTTTAGTCCTCTTTGGTAAAAAGTGGTCGACGGTACCACAAAATAAAGTGCAGTAAAAAGTGGGTGAACGCATTTCCGTAACTTGACAATGGACTTTCGGTGGTTTTTAAGGTTAGCCAGTGATGATGGCAACCTGTGCACTTGTGGGAAAAAGAATAAGCAACATTCCTTTTACAAAAAGCTGACCCAAGAAGAAAAAAAGGAGCTGAGCCAGCTTTCTGGTATTATAGACATAAACAACTTTTTGTGCAAAGCAAAAGTGACAAATGGACCACGACAATACGTGTGCCACGTCTGTCCCCTTCCCCTTCAGAACCAGGGGCAACTGAGACGTCATGTGGCTCTTCATTCCGTACAAAGAAAAGTGCGTGTGTATCAGTGTCCCTTCCCAGGATGCACAATGCTACGTGGGAACAAGAAGGTACAAACGTGGTTCAAGGAATATACGATGCTCAACAGACACTTTCTCCGCACACACCAATAGGTATGTATTTTGCTTTGTCATCCAGCACCCGTTAGTTTAAAAATTGCTTTGTTGTTATTCAGATGACAAGGACTCATTACGACGCACTTCCTTTCCCACAGTATAAGGTGAGATATTGTTGAGTAAGCGTAATCAAGTGAAAGGAGTAAAATCGACATTTTTTTGCAGGACAACAATTTGATTCCCACCACCAATAATAATTGTGATTTAATTCTACTCTACATTTCTACATTTCTTGATTCAATAAATTGTACAATTTAAGTATTATTCCGAACTTTCTCCCTCCTCAATATTAACAGTAGCAGCTTCAAGTCTGCACGGTCCTTTCTCTTTCTTCAGATTTGCGATGCGTTCCTCATCTTCCTTTTCAATTGTCTCTTGAAACAGCTTCAAGCTATCCACAAATGCGTTGGTAGTGGGGAGCGAGAGGGATAAGGTGCGCCCTATCCAGTCTTTGTATACCCCACTGAGAAAATTGTAAAAAGAATTGTAAACCAAAGTGGCAGTATATTATTATTACTACTCACCGATTCTCTCGTTTTTGAAGAAGGCGAATGAAGTAACCGCACCCATCCACCAGATAAGGTCGTACAAGAAGATTCCCCACCAGCAAGCCACACATCCAATATTCATCTTTCTTCCAGTCCGTCATGTTTCCCCCTGGCCCTTTCAGGCAAGAAGGTACGGCATTGTATCCAGTACATTCAATATCATCTTAAAACAATAACTATTAGCAATTTTTTCTAGAAAACGGTACTTACACAGAAAATATTCCATGACTTGTCCAAGTCGTTCCATGTCCCGGGCATTTACACGGAAGACCGAATGTTCATTCACCCCGTGCTGTGCGTGCAGCTTGTTGGTTTTCCTTAAGGCCAGATAGAATCCTCGCTGATTTTCGTCGTAGTAGTATTTTAATACCATATCTTTCAGATGGACGATGGACCCGGTGGTCCAAAACGACTCTTCTTGCAGAAACTTCCAGTCGTTATCTGCCTGCCCAGTTGAAAGTGACGAGTCGCGGTCAAACATGGCAGCCCACTGTGCCTTGTCTGTCCCAGAGGGTCCAGCCATTTTTCGGTTTTGTGATTTCTGACAAGAGTTGAGAGCCTTTGATAGAAGAGGACGATGATAGGAGTGGAAGAGTCGAGAGTCTTTGCGTAATGTTGTAAGTAATCCAAAGTCTTTTGACTTTTATAGCAGTCTCTCGTCGTAGGCTGAAGGCTACACGCGCCAAAATTGAGGGCGATTTTGGTAAGCCATCAAGATTTGATCTTTTTTCTTGGAAATGATAGGAAAAAGAAACAACAAATTATGCAAAGGACATATTGTCAACCACATTGTCAACTTTTGTAATGCGCGTTTAGACAAAATTAACGAGAATCGCTTATTTTTTTCAGGGTGGTCTAAAACGCGATGCGCACAAAAGGTTCATATGTGAAAAGGATGAAGAATTGTAATGTGACAACGCGTCCTTAACATCGTCCACGCGCTGACATCAAGGTAAACTGATTAAAATAATGCCAATTTTCGCGACATTGAATATATCATGTTGATAATCAAACAACCAGGATTGGAAAACCAGAGTTGTTCAAGTCTCAGACATAATACACTTTTATCGGGACAATAAAAGGAAACTGGAGCGTCGCTCGCAAATCCATTTATTCACCAGAAGCCCTGTACGCCGCATCATTCACCCATTGTTATCCTGTTTTGTTGTGTGAAGTTTAAAAAGTTGAACTGGCTCTACCTATCTGAAGATTGTAAGTATCACAAAATTGAATCTCTTTTTATTGTAACTACGTTTTTTGTTGAAGTGTCAAGTGAAAGCTGCACGTCGCCACCAAAAAAGTCCGCATAGTCCTGACCAACCAGCAGAGTAGCAGGCTTTGATATAAAAAAAACAAATAGCTTTCGTGGTTACCGAGAGTTGCAGGGAAAACAAAAGCATTATTTCCAAAGAAAGTTAAAAAATTATTGGTTTTTGAATTCGTTCAATTTAAAGTCTTGACTAGCGTTGACCAACAATGGCTAGCTATCGACTTGCTGAGCTGCGAAAACTGTACAAAGAAGGAATGAAATACAAACACAATCCAAATGATTGTTCAGAGCTGAGGAATGTGAATGTCTCATTTTCCCCCTCACAGCAAACAGTGATTGATTACGTAAAGGAGTTTATTGAGAATGAATCCAGTGACAATTTTTTGCGTTTGTCAATTGGAGGAGGACCCGGGTGTGGGAAGACTATAGTGACTGGTGAAATCCAGTCTTATTTACGCCAAAAGGGATTGTTTACAATTGTAGCCTGTCCTACAGGTTCACAGAGTTATTATCAACTGACAGTTTCCTAACTCTTTTTTCAATTTAGGATTGTCGTCTTCACTGCATAAATTTTCCTACACAATTCATTCGCTATTCTCCATTTCAAAATATTCTTCTTCTTCTTGGGAAGAAATGTCGAGGGAAGACATTCCTGCTTCAGTGGTTGAAAAATTAAGAGAGGTCAAGTGCATAATAATTGACGAGATATCTCTTGTTTCGGCCCAGCTATTCATGTACATGTCAACAGTGCTTAGAAGGGTTTCGAAAAGTGACAAAGAGTTTGGAAACTTTCATGTAATCTGTTGGTATGACCATTCAGTCAGTTTTTTTTATCATTTTAACATTCATGATTTTTATCACCACAGCGGGGACTTTACGCAACTTGCTCCGGTAGCAGGAATCCAAATCATAAGGAATCCCCAATTAGTTTATGATGAGTTTGGTAGGAGAGGTTGTGAGATTTATCAGACTGACTTTTTCCCAAATTTTTACCTAAATGAGTCAATGAGAGCTAGCGCAGCAGAACCAGAATTTCATCGGTTAATTCATAATGTCAGAAGGCGTCAAGTTTCGAATGAAGACCTCAAGTTGATTGAAAGTAGAATGAGAAAAAATCTGTCTAGTGAAGAACTGAGCGGTTTTGAAAATGCGATTGGAATCTTTCCCTATAACAAACAAGTGAAGGAATTTAACGAGTTCAAGTTACAGAAATGTGGGCAACCAATTACTGAGCTCAGGCCTCGCGTAGTACCATCTGATAAAATTGTTTTCGACAAGCTGGAAAAAGTAAAAATATGTCCTGGTGCAGAAATAATGTTGACTGTCAATTTGAATAGTCAAGTCGGCTTATATAATGGTGCAAGGGGAACATTTGTAGCGAGCATTTGCGAAAAATCAAAGGATCCTTCCTTTCCCGACTGCATTCTTGTCGAGTTCAAATTTCCTTTAAAGTGTAAAACGTTGGAAGATAACGTATTTCCATTGTTTCCTGTTAAAGACAGTTACCCAAATTTTTATACGGGTAGATATAACAAAATTTACCAATACTGTATCTGTCTAACGTACGGTTTAAGCCTTCATAAATCCCAAGGGCAGGGTTTCTCCAAAGTTCTATTAAAGCTTGGTAAACACATTTTATCATTTCGACATTATCTTATTTTCATTTTTGTTGGTTAATAGGTAATCGTGAAGTATACACAAACGGATCAGTAACAGCCTTAAGTCGTACTGGAAGCCTGAGCACGATCGTGATTCTGGACGACCATCTACCAAGGACCCGTTTTCGAGATTCCCACTTCAACCGAGGAAAGGAGGAAACAGAAAGGGAAATCAAAAGGATACGTATGGAAGATATTCTGCTTTCTCCCTACAGTCAGTCCTCCAAATAACTGCTTTGCTTGCTTTCTATTTCACGTTAGTTACTTTCATTCTTCCTTTATTAGAATAATTCATTTCACGTTCCTTGCATGCAGGCTAATAATTGGGTTGTATATTCTTTGGATTATCTGAGTTTGCGTGACACTATAGCCAAGTGCTTTGTTCTAAATAGCATCTCTAAAAGTAAGCACAACCCACACTTTCTAGTGGGTTCTTTATTTCTTCCTTGCAAGAAAAAATTGGTTTCAAAAAAGTTGTGCTTTTCTTGTAAAACAGAACCGAGTCATCCTCATTATTGCGGTAGTGAAAAGACCCTTGGATATTCATCTTCAGAATTAAATGACTTGCTCTATAGAATTGAAATTGAACTAGAAACTTTTGAAGCAAATTATTACATTTCGTGTTTTTGTAAAAGTACACCACACACCCTTCTCCATTACCGAAGAACTCGGGACAGTAAATGCATCGTATTGAGGCTCTTTTTAATGTGTAACGTATGTATAGATTTTAATAACCTGGAAACTTGGACATTGCCCCATACACCTAAAAAATTTCTTCAAAAAAAGTGGTTTGTTGGACTTGAACTTGAAAAGTGGCATAGTATGGTTCAGTGTGAAAGTAGTCATACCAAACAGAACGCTCTAATGTTAGTACGAAAGACCTCCAATGGCATCACTCAATAGGGTTTTACTTCTCAATTTCTCGTTTTTTGAACGCCTGGTTCAGTTTGGAAAGTGTCGAAGAGTTGGACTCATCCAAAATTGTAGTGAAGCAGAGATAAATTCGCTGGTAGGGGTACTGTGCATGTCGACTGGATTTGGCGTCTCAATAAGACGAGGTTCTTTGTCTTACCGCCTCATTAAACCGTTTAGAAACGGATCCATGACCTACCGTGAGGCCAGATTAAAGTTGATTAAGTATCAGGCTACCGTCAAACTAATTTTAGTCAAGTTGTTTTACAAGCTGCTTGAAGCCTCGTTGCAGTTCGAGTTTCTTGGTCAGCCCCCAATTCAAATCCCACCACAACCATTGGACGAGGAAAACCAAATGCCACAGGGCTTGTTGGACCTTTTCGGACAAGAGGGACAATGAAGTGCCAGTGCTGTCAGTCTCAACCTGCCCCCATGACTGTACAGTTGCGCTACGTGAAAAAACTAACTTCGCCAGATTTCCCAGTGGTTATACTTTGGATTCAGATTAGAGTAAATTGCAAAAAGTGTCAGTGGACTTTGCTACAATTTGTGTTCCCCGACTTTGAACACCTCTTCAACCCTTACACTTGGATGTTTAATTTCGTTCTCACATTAATGGAACAGGAATGAACGGAATTCAGTGCCAGCGTCCCGTTCCCACTGGATGTTCCACGTGTTCCAAGCCCCACTTAGAGTTTACTCACTATATTGACGCGTGCAAAGACAAAGACGCCGTGACTTACAACATTAAAGTGTTTTGTTCTAGGTGTGGGTGTGTGGTTTACGACAGCACCGTCTGGGACAGGTCGTCCCTCAACACCGAAGTGTCGGCTTGCAATTTGCACTACGTCTTTGACACTGGGTCAAAGGCAAAAAACATTTTCAAATGACGGATCAGATGGAAATGCTGCATCCCTTGATTAATGTAATCAAGGAGAACAGGAACAACAGAATCTACAGCAACAGAAGGTACACTTGCAAGTTTTACGAGTGTGAGAAGGTCTTTGTGAGCTACCAGCAATGGGAAGCCCACTCCATTCAAGCGCATATGTGTCAACAATGTCTTCGCTGCGTACGAGACAAGGAAGTCCACAAAAATCAATGTCAGCATCCGTCAACATCACAATCAGGCGGCTCTACTGTCATGCCGGCCCTCCTTCCTCAAAATTTGGACTTGACTCCGTTTGTCCTCGAGAATTATGTCCATTACGGTACCACTATCGTAATGTCTCACAAATACCAGCGTTTAATCGAAAACTTTGATAATGCCATGATAGAGGTTAGGGCATCCTTGGTTCGAATCTTGGCAGAATTGATTAATCATTTTAAAGGGTTACGTGTTCGGATCGAGTTTGATTGTGTTCTTGAACACGCCACAAACGGTGAAAGAAGGCCTCGAACGTTAACCGCTCCATTTCAAAGATTTTTGACTCCAAGCGCAATTGACTCGAGAATTAAAATTGGCTTGCACTATCTTGGCGTGACACTTTCCATTTTCAACGAAAATGCATCTGGTTATAAGTTGTCCTCCGTAACAGGCATTAGAGTTTTCATTGGACAATACTTGCCGGTTAAATTTGGTAATTATGTCGCAACACCTCCGGGTATTCAGAAAAAGGCGATTGTCAACATCGTGTCGGATGAACTCTGTTTCATATATTCGGTTGTCGCGGTCATAAAGCGCAAAGAGGTGGTTGCAAAATATTTCAGGGGACAGGACGAAGCACAGCTTTCCAACTTTCAGTTGAGAAGGTTGAGAACGATTGCAGAAAATCCACAGACATATCATCCGTTTCTAAGTGAGATGATGGAAAATGGTGAGTTGGACGCAACCGATTACTTGAGAACCTTAAGTCTCGAGGAGATTGAAGATTTTGCCCAACTTCACCAATTCCACATTGTCGTTTTGGCTTTTGATGGCCCGCATTCGTACCATCCCATTCTAATAACGGACACTATAAGGACTCCCAAAGAATTTGTTACTTTGGTGCAAATTGGGAGTTCTTCGCCTCTGGAAACAAATGACAGGCGTCACCACTTGCTGGGTGTCATAAATCTACCATTGCTCTTAAAACGGCCACTTTGGAAAACTATAGACATTTGTCCTTACTGTTTAAAGGCGACAACGGTGAAGGATCATAGAGATGATTGTGCGATCCTTTACCGGTTGAAGATAGCTTTTCCAAAAGACACAAATTATAAAACGTACAAGTTGTGCGCCCGGCTCGACGTGGCTTACAAAATTCATTATAGTCTGTTTTTTTACAACAAGCCGGTTTTGCAGGATGATGCATTCCAGACTATGCATGAGAAAGGTGGGAATCTCCATTACACGACTAAAATTGCAAACTGCGAACTGTTTAGTTACAGTATTGCTGTGGTGGGTCCAGATGACAATTTGTATTCAATTGAATATTATGATAAGGAGTTGCCGGCAGACAATTTTTTTCGCTCATTAATCAGCACTTGTGAATTGGTTGATAGGAAAGCAGACGAGGAACGAATTCCCATATTCATCGACAATGAGGCTAGGGAAAGGTACAATCAAGTCACTCATTGTGAGCAATGTGGTGAAGTATTCACGTGTGAAGGATCGGATGGCAGGATAAAAAATTTCCATCATAATCACACAAACCCTTATCTTTTAGGGAGAGTAATCATGGTTGTCTGCAATTATTGTAACTTGTCTATGCGCCTTCGTACGCATATCATTCTGGGTTACGGAAATTCCACAAAAGACAACATCATGCTAATCAAAATGTTGAAGCCGGAAATTGTCAAAAAATTGAGTATAGTCGGGTCGTGTGACCGAATTCTTTCAATGAAGCTTTTAAACAAGCATACCATCTACGACTTGAGAAATATAGTGAACGTCGATTTGGAATCGGCTGTGGAAAAAACGCGGTTTTGTGGGAATGCAGAGCAGTTACAGGACAGATTCAAGTTCCTTTACAGGGGAATGGGATATCATAAACATTGGCAACTCTTGTTAAACCGATTTTACTTTCCGAATGCATGGTTCACTGGGCCGGAAAAACTCAAGGATCGAGAGTTGCCTTGTAAAGAGGACAACTTTTTCGACAACGTCTATCAAAAAGAGATTTCAGACGACGAATATGTTTGCTCCACGCAGGTTTTTGAAAAGTTTAGATGCAGTAACATGCGTGATTATTTGGCCGTTTATGCCAAGGCAAAAGTTTTGCTAATTTGTTCAGTGGGGCATCATGTTTCATCTTTTTTGGGGCGAGAGTTTGGTTATTTTCCGTTTCATTTTCCCACCCTTGCAAGCTATTCTTGGGTAGTGGCTAACGAATTGGCACCTGAAAAGTACGAATTTTTGAAAAATGTAAATGCCGTGGATACAATTCTTTCACATTTGACTTCTGGAATCAACACCGTTGCTTGTCGATACGCAGCAGCCAACAATGAGACAATACGATCCTATGATCCATCAAAAGCGAGGAGCTACATCATGTACTTGGATGGAAATTCATTCTTTGCAAAATGCGAGCAAGAATTGCTTCCAACAGGCGAGGCATATCAACTTACAGAAGCAGAGATGCTCTCTTTTGACCTCGCAAAGTCGGCTGCAGATGACGAGTTCAGTTACATAATTACAGCAGATCTGCATATTCCAGACTCTATCCATCGTGCCACACAGCAGCTCCCGTTTTTACCAGAAAAACGAAAAATTGAACAAAAGTGGTTGGGACAAAGGCAAAAGGAAGCTTTCGATTCGTTGTATTCAACCGCAGAGTCTCCATTAAACAGAGAATTTCAACTTCTTTCCTTGTTTGATAAAAAAGAGTACGTAATATTGGACAAACTTCTGTTTTGGTTTGTGCAGAGAGGCGTGGAAATTGTCAAGTATCACAAAATATTCAGGTTCAGATCTTCTCCAATCCTCAGACCTTTCTCAGAGAAAGTAACCAAACACAGGATAGAGTCAAAAAACGCAGGGTTGCCTCTTCTCGAGACAATATGTAAGGCTTTATATTGTCAAACTTTTGGCCGCTGTCTTTTGACAAAGTCCACAAGCAAAGATTTAAGAGTGTGCATGGATAGGAGTCAGTCGCTTCGGAACTTGGCGTATGACAATTTCGATGATTTCGTCGTTGTAAACAAGGACGCTGCCATATTTCAATTTAGGAAAAGAACGGCTAACATGAGCTCTCCAATTCAAACCGGATTTGCAATAATGCAATTCTGCTACCTTTATCTCTATGACTTTTACTACCATCTTCAAAACACACTCGGTCGCTCTCTGAAACTTTTAAGTTGTGAAACTGACGCCGTGACTATATTGGTGCATTCTTCCACTCCACATTCAATTTGGGATACGCTCAGTAAAATGAACCAAGTTGACCTAAGTGCGTTGGAGACAAATGTGGTAGGGCCCGGTGTACTACCGCAGGACTTGGTTCGTAACAAAGACATTGCTGGCGTTTTCAAAGTTAAACATTACAAAATCATTGAGTTTGTTGCCTTGAAGCCAAGATTTTACTCAATGCTCATTCAGTGTTGGCAATGCGGAAATAGCTTTGATTCAGCCCTGTGTGTGACGTGCACTGGGCTTAGGAGGGCTAGTGCCATCAGTAGGGGAATGTTGTATCGATTAACACACGGCTATTACCTCAATGCCTTACAAAACCCAGACGAGAGGTACCGAGTTAGCAGCAGAAGTAGAGAAATTTCAAATTTCCATCGTGGAAAAAAGCATACGGCTATCCACATTGCTGTTGTGTAGACATTTGAATAACAACCTGATTGATTGTCTGCCGTTTGGGCATAAATCACTTAGAGATAGTAAATAAAATCAAAATCAAAAAAAAATATTTAATGCTTGTAAATAGCTTCATCTTTGCTTAAATAATTGCTTTATGTTCGCTCTACTTTACGTTAGTCCCAGATTGCAGAATATCTACATACTTTGTAAATGTCAAACGGTACGGTAATTTTAAAGTTTGCTATTCGAGAATGAAATAACCATCCATTTATATCTTCCAGATATCCAGCCGTCATTCCTGAGTCAAACGAATAAAGCACCAACAGTTTCTGTAGATTCGATTGATTAAAATTGGTAAACACCCGCGTTCCGATGTTGCTTATATCTAACCAATGTATTTTTTTGTAGATTTCAACAATGGAGAACCCCATGTCCCCCTTAATTACACTCGACTACATCCTAAAAATCCACCTCATTCAGGACATCATCGTTTCCTATCTGGATATGAATGCACTCAAAAATCTTCGCCGGGTCTGCCGCAGCTGTGAAGACACAATTGAACCTATTATTTATAAGAGAGGAATTGTAGACTTTAGAAATAAGGGCATAACTAAGTACATGAAACAGTTTCCTGTTCCTTCGGTCAAAAACGTAATTTTTAAACCTTTACTCAAGCCTAATATCAATTTCACAATCTTCCGTTCGTTTACAAAATTGTATGCGCCATACATTACTCACCTCCACTTGCATTTAATTACAACAAATTTTATTAAAGTCG
>JAQIWU010002668.1:0-11560 GCA_034696445.1 Isotomiella minor
ATGCGTGGGTAAGTTGCAAAATTGAATACAAGCTTGCAGGAAGATAATTTAAAATGACATTCTTTTATTTCACTTTACAGATCCTTGTCCTGGTAAGATATAAAAGAAAAATTGATGTGTATGATGCAGCAATACTAAATGTTTCGAATGTCTTAGGCCCATGTGCACCTGGGGCACACTGCAAAGTCATCAATCACTGTAAGTTCGTAAAAATCGAACTTTCCACAATGATCGTAATTATTTTTTTTGTCTTAGCTCCAATCTGCACTTGTCCACCTGAACACACAGGAGATCCTTTCTACAGTTGTCAAAGAATAGTTAAGGTTGCCGAGCCTGAACCAAGGAATCCATGCAATCCATCTCCTTGTTCGTGCCTTTTTTATCTTTCTTTTCTTCTCAGTTTGTGGGTGCATTTTGTAAACAACTAAGAACGTAATGTACTTTAGGTGGGCCGAATGCTGAGTGTAAAGAAATCAATGGGGTTGCAGGTACCTTTAAAATTGAAGCATTATTTCGTTACTGTTTCTAACATGTTTTGAAAAATTAGCTTGCCAATGCCGTCAAGGGTACATTGGAGCTCCTCCGAATTGCAGACATGAATGTTCGGTAAGTTATTAAGTTTTGAAAGGTTGAAGAAAGCTTGACACAATGTTTTCTAATCCCGCTAGATTGACGAAGAGTGTAGACAAGGTAGGTCGTAAAATGCAGCTTACTCCTCGATAGATTAACTTATATTTGTGCTTTCAATCAATTAGATCAAGCGTGCATCCGAAACAAGTGCAAAGGTAAGATTCTTCAGAATTTGTGACCCTGTGAACCTTTTACTAATGATTCTGTTGTTACTCATTTTAGATCCTTGCCCAGGCGTTTGTGGAGTAAGAAATCTTTTAAGAACATACACTAATTGACAATTAGTGTATCTCTTGATCAATTTCTAATCCTAATTGTTGAATGTTCAATTAATTAGGCTAATGCTGAATGCAGAGCGTCAAACCATAGAGCGCAATGTTACTGCAGTAAGTTGCCACAAAAGCTTGTTTTGGAGTACTGTTTAAATTAAATTCTTATTTTTTCCTAGTTACGGGGTATGAAGGGAACCCATTCTTCGAATGTGCGTTGAGGATTAAACACGTAGAAACTATCGTGGATCCTTGCAATCCTTCTCCATGTTAGTTCGATGAAAATTGCATTTTCCTTAGATTACTATTATGTCACCTAACCATATTTTGACCATTCATTGGAAGGTGGAAGCAATGCAAAATGTACAACGAGAAACGGAGCTGGGTCGTGTGCATGTATTCCAGGTATTTTCATTTCGATTATAAAAGTAAGCAGGGATAACAAAGCACTTCTCGTAATCATAGATTACTTTGGCGATCCATACGTCGGTTGTCATCCAGAGTGTACAATCAACAACGACTGCGATAGATCAAAGGCGTGTAGAAATCACCACTGCGTTGGTATACTAACTTATCTTCTGGTATTTTACTTTGCATGCATAATTATTTCTTCTTGTTTCAGATCCATGTCCAGGTAATTATAAAGTTGTGTTAAGTCCTTCCATAAGTTGATAACTAATTGTTAATTGGGTATTAATGTGTCGGATACTTGTGTGTCGTTGTAGGAGTGTGTGGTACCAATGCCGTATGCTCTGTCGTCAATCATTGTAAGCTTCCACCTTCAAATCTTACGTTGGGTATGTCTAATAAGCATAAATGTGCATCCAATCCAGCACCTGTATGCACCTGTATTACGGGCTATACCGGATCTCCATTTTCTGCTTGCTACGAACTTCGGCAACCCGAACAACCAGCAGGGGACCCTTGCATTCCATCGCCATGTGGTCCTTTCAGTCGCTGTCGCAACAACAATGGATACGCCATTTGTACATGTGAAATAGGCTACATTGGTAAGTAAATATTCAATTCTTAATATCTAATAGAACGATATGGACCAACTCAGTCACGGAACAACCTATTTTTGCTCAAAATGCGATTTTATTAAGTATTGTCTACTTCTGTTCGCCCCTTATAACAGAATATCAATTAATTAATTAATCAGTATTATATTAATCACCTCAAACTAGATCCTCAAACAGTATTATATAATTAATATTCTTTTCTCTAAGGCTCGCCTCCAAGTTGCAGGCCAGAATGTACAGTGGGTAAGCTACCACCAGCTTCCTATCCAACTGAGGTGTCTTTATCTCAACAAGGGAAATTGTTTTGCAGATTCGGATTGTGCCTTGACCAAGTCCTGCCAGCAAAATAAATGCGTTGAAGTTTGCTTGTCATGTAAGTATAGGTTTTACTACTACTGTTGCCACACAAAATGTTTGACCTTGTTTCTTCGCTTTAATTCAGCACCCTGTGGAACCAACGCCTACTGCAAACCTAGAAATCATTCCCCGACATGTATTTGCATAGAGGGGTATGAAGGAGATCCATTTACCGCATGTCGACAAAGGGAATTACCAAGACCGACGAGAGAAGATCCTTGTGTACCATCTCCATGTGGACCAAGTAAGTTTTTGGGGAATGGGCGTGGATTTTACTTATGTGTCTCTGTTTCTAAAAATGTGTATCTTTTTATGACAGATGCAATATGCAGAGTTGTAGGTTATTCAGCGTCTTGCTCTTGCCTGGAGAATTTCATCGGTCGTCCTCCACAGTGTAGACCAGAATGTGTTGTGAACGGTTTGTGTTTATATTTTTGAAAGCGTTTCTTTCTTCAAATAATGCTTTTACTTTATATTACAGAGGAATGTCCACAGGACAGAGCATGTCTACAACAGAAATGTGTATCTCCTTGTGGCCCTTGCGGAGTAAGCTTTTACAAAGTTGTTGGAGGATGATTTTTAAAAATATTTGTCTCTATTAAGGTCAACGCTGACTGTCGGGTTGTGAGACACAGTAAGTGTCATATGTAGAAGAGGAATGTGATGTGGTAATGGTTGGTCCTTCATTAATCCCTTTTAGATGCAATGTGTGAGTGTCGACACGGATTTACTGGCTCTCCTCAAAGTTACTGTTCTCCAATTGAAAGAAGTAATTTCCTACACCTATTTTTGAAACAACGTTGGGCTTTTTTAATAACAACCTTGCTTTTTAGCCACCCCTCCTCCCATTATTCAAATCTCGGAACCCTGCAATCCATCGCCTTGTGGAAGAAACGTAAGCCCTAATCAAACCGTGCAAGTGCGGGGGTAATATGATACGACTGCAATTATTTTTCAGGCAATTTGCCAAGAGCGAAACGGGGCAGGATCTTGTATTTGTCGACCTGGAATGCATGGTACGAAACTATCATTTTCTAAATAATAAAGTGCTCGCCGTAGTTAATGCTAATTACTCCAAAAATTACAGGGGACCCTTACGTTGAATGCAAATTCGAATGTGAAATTGGTAGGTTTTTACTCAGATCACTATGAAAGGATTGTGCACAGTCCGTAACACAGTATGAAATGCAATGATGGGACAATTTTGTTTTAGACGATGACTGTCCTATTCAGAAGGCGTGTACTCAGCATAAATGTTCAGGTATGGATACTTCATTTAGGAATTTGGTTGGTAGTGAACTAACATTGGTACCATTTCTCTTTCAGATCCTTGTCCAGGTTAGAAAATGACGTGGTATGGAAGTCGAGGTTGTGGAAATACATATTTTTTTTACAGGCACCTGTGGAATTAATGCAATCTGCAATGTTGAGCGACACGTTCCAGTTTGCACATGTAAGCAACTACCACTGGCCGGTACGGAAACATTTTAATTGAAATTATGACACACTTTAGGTCCTGACGGGTTCATTGGAAATGCATTTGTACGGTGTTCTCCGAAACCTGAAGGTATGTTCACTTAATTGTAATTAATTGTGTAACTGATGTCACTGTAATCTGGATTGTTGTCGTTAGACCGTCCAATTCCCGTACGAACTGATCCTTGTCATCCCTCACCATGTGGTCCATACAGCCAATGCAAGGACATCAATGGGGCTGCTGTCTGCTCTTGCATCCAAGGCTACATTGGTAAGTAACTATTCAATTCTTAATATCTAATCGAACGATATAAACCAACTCAGTCACGGAACAACGCATTTCTGCTGAAAATACAATTTTATTAAGTATTCAATTATATTCTTTTCTCTAAGGTTCGCCTCCGAACTGCCGACCAGAGTGCGTGGTTTCCTCCGAATGCGACTTGACCAAAGCCTGTATTAGACAACACTGCGAAGATCCTTGTCCAGGAGTGTGCGGTGTTAACGGTAAGAGATCCTTTCTTGAATTATGCATCGTAAGGGCCCGTATTTAACAATAGAATGAATCTTTTTCTTGTAGCTGAATGCAAGGTTCTGAATCATGGTGAGTCCCAACGTTCATTCCTCGATTTTCTCAAACCCTTAACTGTTGTATAAATTTCATGTGTAGCTCCCATCTGCAGCTGTCCAACTGGTTATATTGGAGATCCCTTCATTCATTGTACCCCTGCCCCTCGAGGTAAGTAAATACACCCTAGAAAAGTAAATATACTCTTATAACTTGAAAATTAAAACGTAATTTAGTGGAACAACCGCGTGAAACCTTGGACCCATGTAATCCATCTCCATGTGGTCCTTTCTCCGTCTGTCGAGCTGTTGGGGAGCAAGGAAGCTGCAGCTGTCTAGAAAATTACATCGGAGTGCCTCCAAATTGTAGACCTGAATGTATATCTTCGAATGAGTGTCCTAATGGTAAGCTGTACTCTGGGACCTTGCAACCCTTGACTAACCAGTTGTATTTTGTTGACAGATAAAGCTTGTATCCAGCAAAGGTGTAAAGACCCTTGTCCCGGAAGTTGCGGAGCTTTTGCCTATTGCAGTGTCGTTAATCACGGTAAAAAACTTGATGCTTTTGTGGAGTTTAGATTAAACATTGTTTTATGACCATTGCAGTTCCCATTTGTTCATGCGACACTGGATACACTGGTAAGTAACAAAAATAAAGTGAGACCGACTGTCAGGCAATGCTGCTTACTTATGTGTAATTGACTTGTCTTGTTTACCTTTTAGGCGACCCATTCATTCGATGTCATCCAATCCCACAAACACGTAAGTCATCTATAAATTTTTTGATGTGGGTCATTTAACTACTATTTTGAACTTACATTTAATAGCACCCCAACGTAGTGACCCTTGCAACCCTTCGCCGTGTGGAACCAGTACGTTTTAAAGTTAGCATTTATTTGTCCACCAGCTAATCTTTTTTGCATTGTAATTTTTAGATGCTGTCTGCACGGAAAGAAATGGCTTCGGTTCTTGCAAATGTCTCCCAGAGTATCCGTTTGGAGATCCGTACACCGGCTGTAGACCAGAATGTCTGACAAACAACGAATGTCCAAGCAACAAGGCATGTCGTTATAACAAATGTGAAGATCCTTGTCCAGGAGTTTGCGGGATCAATGCTGAATGCTCTGTTATCAATCACAGTAAGTTAGGCGTGGCTGCCATTGGTACTAAAAATGATGACTGTTTATTTCTACCCAGATGCCCTTTGTCAGTGTATATTGGGATATGAGGGAGATCCATTCTACATGTGTCGACGACGAGTGGAACCCCCACCCAGACGTAAGCGTAAATTCCACGCATTGCGCGTATTTTCTTACGTTTTGTTTTTTCTTTTGCATAGAAATTGAAATTCGCCGTGATCCATGCAATCCTTCACCATGTAAGTAACTAAATAAATATAAGCCTTTATATGAATCATTTACTATAATTGGTGGCAAATAAATGCAGGTGGACCGTACAGCCAATGTCGGGAAGTTGGAGAAAGTGCCAGTAAGCATTACACAATTTTTACCCATCATTTTGTAAACCACGTTTACCCTTTTTAGTTTGCACATGCTTGCCCTCGTACGTGGGAGCACCACCAAATTGTAGACCTGAATGTGTCCAGAACAGTGACTGTCAAAACCATCTTGCATGCCTTCAGCAAAAGTGTAGAGGTAAGTATGAGTTATTCACATTGGCATGGATAACGTGACATGTAACTCCATATTGTAGATCCTTGCCCTGGAGTTTGTGGATACGAAGCAGGTAAGTGTTATTGCAAATCCTAATTTCATAAAAGGATACATTTACAACCCACGCTTTCTTTCTTTAGTTTGCAGAGTGCATTCTCATTCACCCATCTGCACATGCCCGTCGGGATATACAGGTCAGTAATTGCTTATAACCCTCTAATGAACAAAGAGGAATGGACATTGACGTTTCTATATTTGACTACATCGCATTTTCTTCACAGGGGACCCATTCCAACGATGCAGTCGTATCCCTCCACCACCTCCAGAACCAAAGAAAGACCTGAGGGTTAACCCATGTCTCAACAATGGACCATGCGGACAATACGCTTACTGCAAAGAGGTTGGAGATGTAGCTCATTGCTACTGTTACGAAAATTACATAGGTTCACCACCAAACTGTCGACCAGAGTGCACCATTAACCAAGACTGCGCCACCACTTTAGCCTGTGTTTTGCAAAAATGTCAAAGTAAGTGAGCCTCAACTATGGAAACAATTTAACTTAAACAAATCTTCCCACCTCAATTTTTGTAGGTCCATGCAGATCGGATACTTGTGCCCCTACAGCTTTGTGTAAAACAGCTAATCATGCGGCTAGTAAGTTTTTGAGTTTACTTTTTGTTGCATAAATGATGAAACTAAATGCTTCGAATCTATCTTTTCAGTTTGTCTGTGTCCTCCTGAAACTACAGGTCAGTAATTCTTTGTAATCCTCTAATGAACAAAGAGGAATGGGCATTGACGTTTCTTTTCTTTTCTTCGCCAAGGCGATCCATTCAGTAATTGTTACCCCATTCCACCCGAACCCGTGAAAAGAGTGGACCCTTGCAATCCGTCACCATGTAATTTTGTATAATTGTATCTGACGCTTAATTCTATGTTTTATTTTGACGAAGGTGGAAGTGGAGCTATTTGCAAAGCGATTAATGGACGCGGATCTTGTCAATGCATTGAGAATTATTTTGGTGTGTGATTGAGCTCATCCAAGTTAAAAACGAGGGATCTACAACTTTTATTTTATCACTTTAACAGGCGACCCCTATGTTTCTTGCCGCCCGGAATGTGTCTCCCACAGTGATTGTCCAAGTTCCAAATCCTGTAGGGACTACAGATGCCAGGATCCATGTCCTGGCGTCTGCGGAATTAACGCAAGATGTGAAGTACAACGTCATGTGCCCGTGTGCAGTTGCATAGCAGACCATACAGGTTAGATCGTTTACGTCTAGCTTGGAATTCTGATAATTAATGAGTGAGATATTTTTTATAGGCGATCCTTTCACAAGATGCTACCCTGTTCCACCACCTCGTAAGTATAAATTATTCTAGGTAATTAGAGAACATTGTGTTAATTAGATGTGTTCTCGTGTTGATTCAACAGCCGCTATAAGAACCGACCCGTGTGTTCCTTCACCTTGCGGTCCCTTTAGCGAATGCCGGGACGTTAATGGGCAGCCAATTTGTAGTTGTAGACCCACATACATCTCCTCCCCTCCGAACTGCAGGCCTGAATGCGTCTCCAACCCCGAATGCCCTGATGACAAAGCATGCATCAATCAGAAATGTCAAAATCCATGTGCCAACAATCCTTGTGCTTCCAACGCGATATGCACAGTGCGCAATCACAGTAAGTTGGTCTCTACTTCAATACTTTGGGTTGGATAAATGTTATTTATCGTGATCTTAGGTCCTTTATGCCGCTGCCCAGAGGAGCTTCTACGAGGGGATCCATTCGTAAGGTGCTATCCAGGTCAGAATAAGCATTGCTCTCTTTATTATTGCTAGTCGTATGATTTTAGCAATGTTTAATGTGTTCCTTTCGTTTTGGAATAATAGTGGAAAGAATTCCCGAGCCACCTCCAAGAGATCCCTGCAATCCGTCTCCATGTGGACCAAGTATGCCCATTTTATCATCGTACTCTTAAACCCAATACTCAACTCATCCTAAAATGTCTTGTAGACGCCATCTGTGAAAGGATAGGAGACCGGGCGTCCTGTTCCTGCTTGCCCAGATATCAAGGGTCGCCACCCTTCTGTCGTGCTGAATGCGTTGTAGACAGTGATTGTCCAAACAATCGGGCCTGTAGAGACATGCGTTGCATAGGTATGGTGATTATCAATCAACTGCTCAAATATGCCTATCCCGATTTTTATTTTAATTCTGTCATTATTTCAGACCCATGCCCTGGAGTGTGTGGAATAAATGCCCAATGCTCTGCAATTAATCACAAACCAGTTTGCACATGCGTTACAGGGTATGAAGGAGACCCATTCCGTTACTGTTCCATCCTGAAACAAGAAGTTCCCCAACCAACAAACCCTTGCCATCCTTCTCCATGTAAGAAGTAAAATTTCTGATTATACATATGTAAACTTAATGTCTATCCTCCAATTTCTAAGGTGGCGCTAATGCTGTTTGTACAGAACGAAATGGCGTCGGCTGTAAGTATAAAATCTAGGACTACTCATGTGATTTGTTTTTTAAAAAATGTTTTCTAGCTTGTAAATGCCTGCCTGAATACTTCGGAGATCCTTACGTTGGATGCAAACCAGAATGTGGTAAGACAATTTATTTATTTTAAACTTTACTTTCCGTTCAAGTAGATAGAGTTTCGTAACAACAAGAACAAGAAACAGTTTAATGACCTAGCAACCCGGACTTGAGGCTGTCCTCAATGTCTCCATTTAGCCCCGAGTCCTTATGCTCCGTCTGTACTTACTAAGATTACTTGGATATCTAAGTATCCCCTTCACTACTATGTCACACAAATATGTAACTTTGTTCCATTTTTTTAAAATTACAGTGACCAATGAAGACTGTCCACCTTCGCTATCTTGTAGAAATCAACATTGTGTCGACCCGTGTCCAGGAGTGTGTGGCTTTAATGCCTACTGCGAAGTCAACCGCCACGTGCCAATTTGTCAGTGCAATCCTGGTTTCATTGGTGACCCTTACGCAGGGTGCCGACAGCCTCCTCCCGAACCTACACCTACTCCGGTTCGAATAGACCCTTGCAACCCTTCTCCTTGTGGACCCAACAGCAAATGCAGGGAGCAGTATGGAACAGCAGTTTGCACATGCCTGCCCTCGTACGTGGGTACTCCACCAAATTGTCGACCGGAGTGTGTTACCAATTCTGACTGTGACCTTCATTTGGCTTGCGTTAACCAACGGTGTATAGGTGCGTAGTTCAATTATTTGCTGCCTGGTTTATGTGCTAACTTGCTACCCTCCCTCATTAGATCCTTGTCCTGGCACGTGTGGATACAACGCAGAATGCAAGGTTGTTCAGCATGCAGCTTTCTGCACTTGCATATCTGGATACACGGGCGATCCATTCTCGGGATGTAGGCCCATTCCCCCTCCACCTCCTTTGAAAATAGAGCCTGTCGACCCATGCTATCCATCACCTTGTGGACCGAGTAATATTTTTAAAAACAAGCAAATAATAATTATCTTATGCCGTGGTACTTTACTTTCGTGTGTACATTACAGATGCTGATTGCATCGCTGTACAAGATCGTGCCCAATGCACATGCAGGCCAAATTACATTCGTCTACAACCCTCTTATCACGGTGAGTGACTATTCAATTCTTAATATCTAATCAAACGATAATCATGAACCAATTCAGTCACGGAACAACGCATTTTTGCTGAAAATGAGATTTTATTAAGTATTATTTTCACAAAACATCAAAACTCTATGATTATAACAATGCCCATTTAAATTTTACGCTTTACAACTGCAAAATTAAGTAATTCAAACAACTGCATAACTAGGCAAACAATTCAAATTTAACGTTTAAAAATAACTGGGAAATTAAGTGGCTTTGGAGAGCTCTAGCTCAACACGAAACATTTTGCTCATGAACTGGTTGATTCTAGCAAATGAACCTGGAGTGAAAGCTGAGACGAGTACTTCCTTGTTCATCGATCTGGGGTGCCCCCTTTCTCCATTGAAGTCCAATGGGTCGATGAAGCGATTTTGTAGACGGAGGGCTCCTGCGAAGAACATGCAGATGATAAGATGGGCTTCCTCCTTGAACAACGAAGCTGACGGACATTTAGCCATTGGCCGTTCTTCGATCTCCAAAGCGCCTTCCCACATTCGATAGGAAGAAGGACCATCCGCGGAGCAGAAGGCGGTCATTCTGTTGCTACTACCCTTTGCCCTTAAAGTTTGCCCACCATAAAGGAAGTGGGGATTACTGGCGATGTAGAGGATCCCCTTTCCCTTCTCAAATAGACTGTTTGGGATCTGCTTGTACTTCTCCTCTACTGCTACTCCGAAGGGGAAGGGAATCGTGTCACGTTCTTGTTGCAGCACTTTACGAGCCACTCGGAGGGTGATTCCTTCCTTGTGCATCATTCCCTTCAGCTTTTCCAACCCTCCCTTGGTCACAGGGAGAACGGCCATCGTATGATTTAGTTGCACTTTTTGTTTGTCCGTCGGCTTTTGTAACAGCATTTGCAGAAGGGCAAGAAACATGCCGGCCGCTCGATACTCTTGGGCTTCTTCCTTTGATGAGAAGTACGTCACAGTTTTAGGCCAATCCTTGCTGTCTGACGTATTGGCCTTGCAGTCATGAAGCCGTCTTTCCAACTTCTTTTTCTTGTCTGCCTCATCCTTGTAGCTGAAGTAGAGGAACCAGAATTCTTTCTTCAAAACCCCTTCTTCTTCATTCTTGAGTTCCACTACCGCGTACGTCGTCTGCTCCTTGTGTAGAATGCAGTATGGGTCGTCTAAAGTTGTACTGTTCTTCGACAGGCACACTGCAAAGAGAAAACGTTTAGAAACTGCTACTTTATTATAATATAAAATAATCACTTACATTCATGCTGACAGACGACGTGATAGCAAGATCCTCTCTTGGGATGTGGAGTCTTTATCACAACTCCTGGTTTCAGTTTGTGTCCTAGATCGTTCCTCCAGAACAAACACCTGGAAGGAGCCCCTTCTGCACTGATATCAATTCCCCCTCTCTTTGCTTTGACCTTGGCCTCAACGTCCCTCCGTATCTCCAGAGTCATGTCTCCAGTGTACAGGTGTTTCTGGGGAGACTGCTGTGAAAACACTCCTGGAGGAGTGTCTTGTTCATCTGCTGGGGGTCCTCGGAATATGTTGAGATAGATCTCTTTCAGTGGCCCACCTAACTCCGTCTCTTGTTCAGATCTGTTGCGTCGCCCCATCGCTAACCACTCCGGATCCTCCTCTCGAATAACTATTTCCCTTCCCACGATGGGGTAGTCTAAACACCAACAAAACAAACATGATAAGACAAGAATTATGATGTACATCGTGGCAATGAAGTAAATTGTGCATACCTTCTTCCACCCTGGCGACCTCTGCCTCCTCCTTCTCTCCATCCAGCAACATGACCTCCTCCTCACCCCCTCCTTCCAGCAACACAACCTCTGCCTCTTTCTCACCACCTCCGTCCAAAATCACGACCACTTCTTCCTCCTCCTCACCCCCTCCGTCCAAAATCACGACCACTTCTTCCTCCTC
>JAQIWU010002669.1:0-11558 GCA_034696445.1 Isotomiella minor
CGTGATGCATGTTGCAAATTACTCCTTGACCCTCTCAAAGTCTCAGTGGGATAAAAGTTCTAATTAAATAAATCACACATAAAACTATTCTACATGACAGCAGCTAATATGAAGCTGTCATCAATAGAATTTCAATTTATTTATTATTTATTGATATAGATAGTTCTCTGTATGCATTATAAAATTACATTACTCCTAAAATTACTGTGTAATGCCATTGCATCGTCCCATCCAGTGAGAATTAATAAAAAATCAGCCTTTTGAAATGAGATAAAGCAAGTTGTTCAAGACAACTTTCACCGGAAAATCCAACGATAAAATAATGTTTTTTTAGAATGATGATGCAAAGCCCAAAAGGGAATTTTAATGGCTTCTCAGCAGCGTTGGCAGCTCTTGCAGAGTGGTAGATTAAAAATGTGCTTTTTATCATTAGCCTTTTGATGCTAACAACCAAAGCCTTTAAAGCTTGGTGCTTTAAAGCATATCGGTCAACATGCATAATCTAATTCCATTCAAGAGGAGGATAGTGTTGCATAAAACAGCAAGACTGGATAACAACGGAGTCCCTTCCAATTATTTCCCTTTGGCTTCTATCACTCAAACAAGTCAATTTTTTACTCTATCAGGTTAACGATTGTAGCTTCGAGTTCACTAACTCTAAAATCGTTTCACACTTTCAAATAATTGCAAATGAACGGCACGCAATGCACACGGAAAGGATCCATCCAATCCAATGAAAAATTTCTTTCTTCTCTCTTTCCGTGACGGCGTGAATTGGAAGGAGGAAGAAAAAGTCAAAGGCGATTTTAGACTCAATTTATTACCATCAACCATTATCGCCATGCACTTTGAGCAAAAAAGTATAGGTTTGGGAGATGAAGTGAACGAATGAAGCCTGCGTTTGAAACGAAATGAAGTGAATTGACTTTTAAATTAAAAGATCTTTGTTCATTCTCACTTGCTCATTGTTGCAATAAAGTGAGGCGCAATGCAGCGTCAACATAATTTAACGTCATGACTTCATGAGCATTTTCCCACTGGATTTCAGACTGCACATTGTACAAGGTCGACTCGCAACGATTGTATGAATATTTCAGATAACGGTAGTTTCTTATACCGAATAATGCGTAGTTTTGGAATTGACGATTCGTATTATTTGATATATCTGATTAATGAAAGTAAGAAGTCTAGTGCAAGAACCTGGCTGAAAGAAGTCCTATCGAAATGGAAATTATTTCCGGCTTTTTTTTATCTAATTCTTTTGTTTCATAACTTGATCACCTTGTCTTTATGACGCTTTTGTTGTTTAATTCACCGAATAAAAAAAACTTTAATCTAATCTTTCAAACAAGGGATGGCTCTAACAATCATCAGCTCCTGTCTCACAGTGCTTTTCTCCTTCATGTGAAATGTTGTCGTGTCAAGAGATAAAAACTGAAGGAGGAAATAAATACAAAATAGATGAAAGGACTTTTCCTCAAATAGATAGAGTTGAGTTGTCCGTGAGAATAAGGAGAAAGAAAGAACAGGCATTCGCAAATGAGGTTCTTGTCATCCTTCTGCAAAAGTTACATCATTCCACACTTGGCGGACTCTGCGTACGCAAATTAAAAGTATAATATGACAGGCCAGATTAATCTAACGTCATCAAGTTGTAATTCAGTTGACAGTGAAAAGCAAAGAGAGCAGAAAAAAATATGTAATTTAAACATGCTTGCTCAATGTTGAATGGATGTCAGGCTGTCACCCGTCACTGTCATTGTCACACCCTCATTATCTCAACATTAAAAAATATGACAAGGCTAGAATGGACATCCAGGTAATGCAGTAAAAGATATTGATAATAATTGTTGTAAAGTTATTTCTTGCGGAGTAAACATTCTTTAGAGAATTTTTCTGACCCATTGAATTTCTGTAACTGTAAAGATTTGAAGAATTGGGACAATTTTTGCAACTAACAGGACCTTTATTTATTACCTTTACCGGAACAATATTTCCCAAAGGACTGAATTACTTGGCACATTCATAATTTTGCAATGCCTTGTTTATATACGAGTTAGTCGAATTAGCCATGTCCCGATTGCGGATGGGCGGAAGCGAACTAATCTCCGCGAAAAGATCTGATCAAATCAACCACAACCTCCTTGAGTAGAATGGCATATTATAGAAACAAATCGTGGTTGTGGACCACAGATGTCGGAATACTTCAAAATTCATTAGACGCTGTGAAACTGACCACAGAATAGCGAGGAGAAAACCACAAAAGCCCAATACTTGTGAAATAATTTTACAAATCGGCATGAATATTTCATGTACCGTATTACGATCTTGGCCAAGGGTGCGTAGCAAGCAGAATTCATGCTATATGACTTTGTGATGACAATGAAATATGGGGAATTATTTGCCTAGTCCTGTAAAAATTAAGAATTCGGCTTATACTATTTTTCACTTGGCTAACAAGCTGTAGTTACGCTATTGAAAGAGTATCAGCTTTCCCCAATGATATTGAAGTCGGAAGGAAGAAGGCTCAACATCAACTCACTCAATGATCGTATAATCTCAATCTGCATATAATCGTTGAGGGTGTGCCATTTCATTACCACCTTTTCTGTCGGCTGTCATAACCAAAGTCACGACAAGTCCTTTTAATTATGCCTCCAAGCTATTGATATTTAATCGTTCCTCTTTGTCTGAATCCAAGAAATTTTCTGCACATTGAACGTGATGTCCAGATGATATCATAGTGATCATTCATTTGCGTCCCACTCATTGTTCCGTTGCATAAAGTTCCGGTAAAGAACAGCCTCGATTCTCAGCAAGAAGACTGATGGATGTTACACAAACATACACGCAAACCGAATACTTATCGGTCAAATGGTCTCAATTGAACATTCCAATTCCTTGATAAAAGAATGTTCCATTACCGGGCATTTTGCTCTGATATGATGAAATTGGTCTGATTTTACTTACTGAGTGTTCGTTACGTGATGATGATGAACCAATTCAAGCAAAATGAAGAAGTCTTAGTATTCAAAGTTCAGCAAAGTAAAGTAAATCTTTAAAAGTCAAGGCAAATTGCTTAATGTCAGTAGTATAGTATCCCGTCCGACAACAATGAGGGAAAATTATTTCACACATTTGCACATATTAGAAAACTACAAATCTATCCAAATTGTTCACAATTTGAGTCAATTTTTGAATCATACCAAAAAGTTGTTAAAAGTAACTGTACAAAAAGCATGGAAGAGAGAAGTTGTGGCGTAGCAGAACCTATGATAATTCAAGCAACATTGGTCAGGGAAAGGTCGGATCATTTGTACAAAGTGAAGTTCAAAGCAATTTATTTTTTATGATTTTTATGATCAGACCACCAGTTCAGTCCTTTCAATGATTATCCTGGCTTTATTTGAGCGGTTTGATGTAATTATGGGAATTGGAAATGCCCTATACTCTGCGTCTTGGAATAGTTTTTGGTTAAAAAAAGTTCCTTATATCCAATGCAAAGAAAAAAGAAATATTTCTGCAAAATACCCTTGCATTCTGCTTCTGTTTGCTCAGCTAAAAGCACATGATCCCACTTACAATTCAATTCTTGTCCTGTTCCGCTGCTGGTATTGTATATTTTTGTAGTTTTTTACTTCATACCGATCACGAAATTGTAAGTTATATTATACATGCTCAAAAAAGTTTCAGTGTGCTTCAAGTGTGAATCCCCTTTAAATGATTGGCGTTATCTTAGATTTAATGAGAGATTATTTATTAAGTGGTAAACATGAAAAGATGAACGCCTATAATGCATATCTTAATTACAGAGAAAGAACACACTTGCTGAAAATATATTCTTAATGGAGAAATCTCATTAAGACAAGTTTTTCAGTCACCAACCGGTGGAAAAACATGATAGTGTCTTGGTTTAAAACGATTTTAATGTTTTGTTCTCTGCTAAAAGATAAAAATTTGTATACAGAAAGAGAGAGTTAATTACTCAAATAGCAAAATTACGAGTAACAATGTTCGATATCAATCTCATCTTCCACCCTTGAAAACACAATACAGTGTATCCAGCAAGCAATTGACATTGAATAACATAATGCATGATGTCTAATTTACAATTTGGTATACAAAATAAGATTTGTGTAACGGAAAGACGTTGTTATTTGGGAGACACAAAGTGGCGAACTGTGACCAATGATTGTCATTCAGAATTGATAAGGAAATCCTTTTGTTAACAACATCTTTTGATGTTCGTATTCACTTCCCATGTCGATCTCTTAAATCAGAGGCTTTATAGGACAGTTACAAATAATTTAGCAGCACCAATTTTTTTTCGCGAACTTTTCAATTACACTAACTGAACAAGACAAGCATGTGAAAGTCTTTTGACTTGAAAGTTGACATCCTTTAGTAAGTCGTCATAAAAGAAGCGTCACCTTCACATCCCCTGCTTGCCATGTTTTCATTTTTGTTCTGAAAAGAACCGTCTACAAAAAAAATCTCTCCCGAGTTGAAAATAAATGCATGGCGGAAGTAGATCTTTAAATCCCTCTATGACATTGAATCAAACGGATGATTACTATTATGAGAATTAAATTGCCGAACCACTATGTTAACCGCATTCATTCAGTTTCTCATTCGAAAGTAAATGGGGAGAAAATTATGCTAGTCAATTGTTTTGTAGATGCAAGATGTAAAGAAAAGCTTCACCTATTCATCCTACCACAATTTTCACTTGCAAATCTAAAACTAACCTATTGCAATATTGTTGTGGATTGAATTCATTTTAATTCGCACTCTAAACTGCCTTACATAAGCTAAGCATACCCTCACCCTCATTTTTCAACATCATCAAAGCTCTAGTACAAATTCCTTAAATAATACAAAAAACTATGCTATGACTTGCTGCCCAGAATATAAATGAGTTTGCATCTTTAAATTATGAGCTAGGATGGGTCATCTGACACGACAATATCTTCATTATTATTTACAAAGTATAGTTATTCACTCTGTCTCTCACGTCCTAATGAATTAGACCTTTGCAAATTTCTGCACGCCATTCCACTTTTATAACTTAACATTTTTACCAAAGCACTCACTCTGGGTTCATTTCAATCGGATTTATTTTTTGCACTTCATTCCCCATTCACAGTCAAAGTCAAAAGCCCGCAGATGAGATGAGGACGAGAGATTCCTCTGACTCTGCAATAATAAGAAAGAGATGGAAACGTGAGCTTAACACTTACAAAGAAGGAGAGACGAGATGGGAAGGAATGATACCTTCTTATCCATACATGAACAAAAAGGGACAATGATAACGGGAAATTCTTTAAAAACTTTAATAGTCATTATAATTGAGACATCTTCGCTTCTACTTCACTTCTTCCTTCTAATTCTAAACATCTAATTCCGTTCATTTCTTATTTTATTTTTGCAATTGAATGATTCATCCCGTCTATCTATCTCTCGCACCAATCTCAGTCAGAGTCAGAGCTCTAACTCACGCCAAGCCTTATTCCTACATTTCTCATAAAGTCATGTTCCTTTTTTTATAGCAGCCTCTGACAATTGAATATTGAATATAGGACTTATTTTGATTCGACAGTAAGCCTATCCTTAATTCTATTAATAATCTTCTTTCTCATTTCTCACCGAATCGGAAAAAAGTAGCGTCATGTCTGACTACTCATTGATTTGTGCGACTTCATCTGTCAAATGCAATGGGCTTCATTCAATTCAAAAGAAAGCAAGTATCCTTCCACTTCATCTAATCCTTTGAGTGCCTGATTATAGTCCATCGTGTAGTAAAGGCGCAATTGAAGTCTTGAAGGTACATCCGATGGATTGGCTTGGGATTGAATGGATCAATCTTCTCAAGTCTGCTTTAAAACTTTTTTGCTTCCATTGATAGATTTATTCATTTACTTCATCTGGATGGTTGATTACAAAATTGCGACTGTCAAAACATGTCTTGATGTGCTTGTACAAGCAGAAACTATGTGTGGCAGATAGGGATGAAATAATTCAAGTTAAAAAATTCGCATTCATCCATTTTGTTCCTCGGTTCAACAATTCAGCAGAGGTTTCTTGCACAAAGAAGAAATATGCTTGTCTTCTTGCTTTGATTTGATTAGATTTGAGAGAATTCTAATTTTATACCCTCATTCTTTTCATCCCTAACTGGCTATGTGCGTGTATTTGGCAGGGATCGAAATCTTTGAATCCATCTGTAACTTCCTCAATCCAACGAAGGAAGTGTCGTTTTTTGCATCTCTGTATTGGAACAGGATTAGGGATGAATGCCATGTTTCGTAATTGAGATACACAAGATGAGTCGTGTAAAATAAATAAAAAGAGTCTGAGATTGTAACGGTGCTGGTGCAAAAGCTTGTATTGTTTCTGCATTTTCTTTGTCATTTATTTTACTTTATTAGACATTTTCACTCTTGAACGTGAGAGTTTCATTCAGCAATGGCATATACCTACTTACGTCTCGCTTAAGTGGAATTCGGAGGAGTCATTGAATGAATGAATGAATGAATGAGACGTGAGTAATAATGGCAAACGTAATAATCACTATCTTATTATTGTGACACGAAGTGATGCAAGTAATGAGTGGATATAGTCTCTTAATTACAAATGACTTTGCCTTTCTTTCATGTTCCAGGCAATTGGAAACAGCACATAAGGATGACAGTTTTTTTTGCGAATTACATTGTCATAAAAATGCATTTCCAGGTTAATTTGAGAGAAATCGTTGCAGTGATAAAGATAAAAAAGCTGAATTTTATGTAACAAAATAAAAATTTATACTCCACTTCAGCTCTAAAGCTGGAAAGTGTTGGGTTAATAATTATTATCAGTGATATTTCCATGGTTATCATTCAAATCTCGTTTAATTAATGAGCATTACGTACAGATCAAATGTTTCAATTCAATTGTCCGCGTGATAAAGATAGATAAATAATGACACGCCTACATATAAATGGTATAAACCATGAACGACAGAATGGGCCTCGTCGTACTGTACTGTACCAAAATCTTGTTATCTTTTGATGCAAGATTATATGCAGATATGTACCCAATCCCACACACAATTGCGTGATGTAATTCACGGTCGAAGCCACCTCCAGAAATATCTGCATGCAAATTGTGCATTGTACCATATATCCACGCTTGCTTTTTCCACCCATGAACTTGAACTTGAGAAGCGTGTGCTCTATATTTTATCATACAGATAATCATGAATAAAGAGCTTATTATTATTATACCACCATGCACAGTTATAAAGTGTGATGCATCCTTGCCAAAAATTATCATAGAGTCTCAGCGTTAGCGTCTGAAGGGCCACTTGACTGGAGGAAAAGGAAACCAAGTTACTGACTGGGCTTGGGAATTCTGTGGCACTCATTTGACTGTAAACCTTTACTTCTTTTAAGAATTTTGAGAGAATTAAGTCCTTTTTTTCTGAAATCATAATTGTAGGATCAGTGGCAAGGAGTTTGGTGTACAATGAAGACTAGTCTCAAGTTGCCCCGTTTCATTCAACTCCGACGTGAAAACAGTAGTGCCGTGGATTTAACGTCTCAAGACGATAGTGATGGAAAGATTTGGTGGTACGAGGTATACGAGTACTTAGCTATCTATATATGTGCAATATGTTCAATGTTTCAAAAAAATATTTTTTTGCCAGACGTTCTCCGTCCTAGCAGTAAGTTCTGCCTGCATCCCATGCGGAAATTTAATAGGCTATACTTCAACGGCAGTACCTTCCATGGAAAAGGATGCTTCCCTTGGGACATTACAATCTCTTCAGATATCAGCAATAGGTAAGAAAAGGTGCAGCAGTGGATTCCGATTCATGTCTTCTCCTTTTTGCAGGAGGGTTATTGCCTATTGGTGCTCTAATTGGGGCCTTGTTGTCCTCTGTCCCATTAAGATATTTGGGACCCAGAAAGACTGTTATTTTTTTCGGGATGATGGCCCTCCTTGCTTCATGCATAACGGTAGGGTTGGCCAGGCACATTAGTACCATCCTAGCTGGAAGGCTGTTAGGTAATTAACGTTGGAAGGTCGTCTTCTTAATTGTCAACATCACTTATGTTGTAACAGGGGGGATTGGAGTTGGGGCTACGATTGCCTGTGTCCCTTTATACGTGATTGAAGTGACAAGTACAAACCGACGGGGCAAAATGGGAGTCATGCCACAAGTGAGTCAAGTGAAATTTTATTTTTTGTTGACTCCAATTGACTGTTGTTGCACATAGTTTCTGATGGTGAGTGGAATCGTCATCTCATACAGCTTAGGGGCATTTCTAAGTTGGGGAAAGCTTGCCCTTGCCATCATTGCCTTTGTTTGCGTAGCTGTAATCCTCCTGACCCTCGCACCCGACCCCCCAAAGTACCTCATCTCCAAGGGAAACATCCCTCTTGCTGTGGAGACTATGGAGAGGATCCAAGGGCGTAGGGCAGCGGATGCACTCTTCGCCTCGACAAAGTTGCCATCATCAGATCTTCAAAAGGAGGTTTCAAATTCAAACCTTCCTCCTCCTCGGCCTATTCTAGGATCCCTGAGACAAATCCTTGTTGCCATGGGGATTATTACCATTCAACAATTAACTGGGATAAATGGAGTCACATTTTTTGCCGCGTCCATTTTCAACGGATCCTCCTCTGCTTTTGAAGGAGGACACGTCCCTGCCATCATTCTAGGCCTGACCCAAGTGGCAGCCTCCTTCCTTTCCCTCTTCTTTGTGGAGGGATTTGGACGGACGTTTCTTCTGAAGACGTCCACGTCCATCCTAACCGTAGCCGGACTTGGATTGGGTTTCTACTTTTACTTTGTGAATGACGATACAAGTCTCTACTGGGTCCCCTTGGTGGCCTTGATCATCTTCTCCTTTGGCTTTGCCATCGGCGTGGGTCCCTTGACGTGGATCCTTGTGGCTGAAATCCTTCCACAAAGCATCCGAAGCCTCATCAACCCCTTCATCATTGCTTACTACTGGCTCTGTGTGGCCCTTGTCACCATTTCATTCGCATTCTTGAGGGACTTGGTAAACTATCATGGGATATTCTGGTTGTATGCCGGAGTCGCATTTGTAGGCCTTCTATTCGTCCTCTTCTTTGTCCCTGAGACCAAGGGAAAGACGTCTGAGGAGATTGAGGCAGACTTTGTCAGACTGAAGAAAGAAGGTCTAGAGAAAGCAGGGAGGTCAGAAGTTGCTGCAGCATAATTTTGTTTCAGCCTTGAAAGAAGGTCATGTAAAATCCGACAATAAAAATGTTTACTACGATGCAAATGATTATAATTTATTTTTGTAGGATTAAGATTTTTAGCCTTCCTAATCCCAAATAATTAAAAAAAATAAAAGCAAATCCTGTGCCTACCAATTTTTAAAGAAAAGCGTACATATGGCAATCAATAAAAAACCTCATAAGCTCTGGTGCAAAGTCCTAAAAGTGACATAATTGCCTATGCATTTTTATCATGCACTTGACGCAGATTGGAGGATTACCTTACATAATTCGTCCTTCACCTGCGCTTTTTTATCTGGCAGCAAGGCCGAATCCAATCTCTCTCTCTCTCTCTATCGCCATGTGCTTTATGCATTTAAAAAATCATCAGACCCAATCTCTGGAATTGTAGAGATAATGTCAAAAGTTTAATTAAGTGATTTAATTATTCGCTGCTTTTGAAACGGAATAGTACAACTTGGGTATTGGTTGACATTCAGATGGACGTTAACAAATGATCATGCATGCACACACAAAACATTGCATTCTCTATCTGCTTTCTCTCCTTCCTTCCTTTCTTTCTCTCTCTTGCGATACGAAGATAAATACGATGTGTCACACACAACGAAGAACAAACATTCAATAGTACTACTATGGACGGAGGAAGGGGCATAGAGTACATTTTTTTTCCGTGGAGAGAAGAACTTTGTTGGTTTTAGTTGGTTATATATTGCGTCAAAATTAGTTTTCTTTCGTATTCAATTAATCAAGTAAGTGGCAACCTGACTTCCCAACGGGTTTTTAGACTTTCTCTGTGATTAAACCTGGCGTTTTTTTCCTCTTCCTCTTCTTCCTTCCTTTGTAATGAAAAGTCTTTAAGTTAAAGGAAAGCAGTAAGGTCGTAGCTAGCTTTCTCCCCTTACTCAACTCTTGTAAGCGATTTCTTGGTGTGTAAAACTCTAATAGCTCTAGAGCATTCCATTTCTTCCACTCATTTTTTTCGTGTTCGTTTCGATATGCTTCCAAAAACAAATTTCCTCTGGTTTCTGGCATTCAGTGGAGAAAGCCACAGTTGGAAAAGAGGTGTGTGCTTTGATGCAGATTTTGATAAGCTATGGATATTCCATTTGTCACTATAATGCCACGTATAAAAGAGAGTGAATGTGATTCAGTTTATAACCAAACCTCAGAGAGAGAATGTCCCCTCTCTCTCCTTTCAACGTTATTATTCTAAGAAATGAAAATAAACAACTGCACTTTGAAATCCAAGATAGATTTACTACTACATTGGGTTCTCTCTCGGACCTTTTTAGCATAACGAGGTTTTGATTTAGGAGAGGATTGTTTTGTGTATCAAAACCGGAATTGTTAATAACTTATGGCAACAATTAAGTAATGGAAGATGAGATGATGGGATTCTCCAAATGAGTCCAGAGTCCAGTGTTCACCCAAGTGAGGAGACCTTTCATTAAGCCATCCACGTCTCAATTCAAACGGATAAATAAAGAGGTGGTTATTATTATTATTATTAAAGCTGCATCTGGGTATTCTGAAAGTCAATATTAGCTTGGGAAAAGTCAGAGATGAGATGAGGCTCTCATTGTCCAGAGGAGAGTCCGCATTTCATTGGCGATAATGACATGGCGATGGAGAGGTACAAACAATAGTCACAAAGCATCTGTGATGAAGACAAATCTTTGTCTATACTTTCTCTTTTAAAAACAAATGCTCTGCTGAGTGACTGGAAAAGTTGATTTTGAGATGATAAGGTGAAAGAAAAGGAGATTAATGCATTTGATATTTCCTTTAATCTCGCACAGCATGGAGTCTGGGCCTGGACCTGGGTTTATATTTTGTCTCTCACACTCTCGCCTTTTTAAAAGTTACTTTTTTTAATGGAACAGAAGAACTCTGGCTGTGCATGAATGCAATTTTTTTACTATTTTTTGACTTGCTCTGAGTGAGTAAAGTATAAAATGTGACTCATGGCAGGTTGAGATAAAAGATAATAATGTCAATGTACAATAGGGAATTGCAACCCTTCTTATCTCTTAAAAAATTCAACGATCGTAAAACTTTGCCTACTTCTGTGCAAAAGTACATTTTTGCATCATCCATTTTGGTAACAAAGGAAGCTCCAGGGGGTTCAAGAAGAGCTAAAAAAATAAAAATAAAAATACACTATTATTCGCACTGGTAAAAAATTGCATTTCTTTTGTTGTTATTTTTGGCATTCCTCCTGACTGACGATTAGAAGCTGCATTTAGGTATAGAGGAGCAATATATATATCTAATTCCGAAAAAGTCAGAAAACCCTTTGACTTTTT
>JAQIWU010002670.1:0-11556 GCA_034696445.1 Isotomiella minor
AGCTGTTTCAACATCTTTACTTCTCCCGTTGCTTGAATACCTTCTTCTTGCTTTGTTCGCTGCTATGTATGTCTCAGAGCACTGAGCAATTGGATGTTTGGACAAACCAATTAGCATGAACGAGAGTAAAAAATCAACTTGCAGCACCAATGCACTGTGAAGAGATTGACTTGTTAATTCTAACATTGGTAAAATGTAGAACCGAAAATGATAAAGAGGCAGGGGCCAAAAAAGAAAAATCAGTCTGAGCTAAACGAAAAAGGTTCATGAGTCTGGCCGATTCATATATGGGTAATCTAAACAACAAACTTGCAATATCTGCAAAATCACTCTTCTCGTTCTCGTTTTAACATTCATGAACTCGTCCTTATCTTCTTCCTGCTCATCCAAAAAAGAGATCATTAACTAACGAGCAGACCTGGAGAAAATTTGGTCTGGTCTCTGGTCTGATATCTACTCTTCCTGGTCTCGTTTTTTTACAATCTTGCATTAGGTAGGTATACAAACGTAAAGTCGAGCTGTCACATCTTTTTTCGAACCCACTTTCACCTCCTTCCTCTCCTCCCTCGACCCACACCTTGGCCCTTTATTATTACTGCGGGAGGTTGGTTGTTATCGTTATGCCAAGCGAGTACTCACTCACAAGGGCGTTGCACATTTAAATTCAAAGTAAAAAAGCAACAACAATAACATCACCTACAGAACAGCAATGTCAGGACAAGTCAAAGTCAACCACTTTCCTCTCCTGCTTAGGTACCCCTAGGTATATCGTTATTTTCTACAACTCGAAGAGCAGAGGATATTAAGCTGTTAGTGTGGAAAACTTTGTAAGAGGGGGAATCGATTGACAACAACAACAATCTAGACACATATTCTAGAAATGTACGGGAGTAAAGGAGAGAGGAAAGTACTGAGAGTGAAAGTTGCACGTTATTACAGATTTGCATGAAATGAAAAGTGATTCTCGAGTTTTACGATTGAGAGTAACTGTTCTGTTAAAAGCAAGCTTTGACTTTCTCCTCATATCTGACCATCCTGTATTTGCTTTACTACCCAACCAGTCTCTTCTGGTATTAAGTAAAGTATAAAAGTAAAGAAGCTTTCCGGGGAACCTTTCCTTGGCTTATTCAGTATCGAAATAAAAACTACAGCAATGAAGAAATGGCCAAGTACACATGGTCATGGCCCTTTCCTCCTCTACCTACCTACCTACGATGGTAAACAGTTGGGTAATATTGCGCAAGCTAAAAATCTCTCCTGGCGAACCTTGCAACGGCAGAGTTTCTCAATTCCATTTCACTTTCAGTCGCCTATGTTTTTCCACATTTTGCAGAGTAAAGAAGCAAAAACAGCTAAGCTATAACGCCCATTCCTTGCACATTTTGAAGGCGCTATGTGCTCGATTAATATCCCATTAAAAATAATACCCCGTTTATTTTACCTCCTTAACTTCCTCCACTAAACTCTACTTTCTCCATTTACTTTCACCTTACCTACTTCAGAAGACCAGGTCTGGAGTTTTCCTCTCCTCGAAAGTAAAAATGCTGAAAGATGCTGACATGGCATTGGATATCGCGTCATCAGGGTCCCAAGTGGGCGAGTTAATTTCATCTCAATTATAAGTGTATGTTTAAGAGATTTTGACGTTGAGTCGAGACGCTCTTGAAATTCCATTTGCATCGCTTTGCGTGCCTGCCTGCCTATCTACCTCTGTGTAGATAGAAAGAGTAGCCGAATGGAATGACAAATGAAGGATTAGGAATCGGATTGAATTGTCCAGAATATGATAAACGGCAATGGGAAACCCATGGGGAAAGGAATGGAGAGAGAGAGTTAAGACGAAGAATGCCACACATGGCATGGCGTTGGCAAACTCAAGATAGAATGTTACTCAAGTACTAAATTGCAGTGTCAGGGAAGAATGGTGGAAGGGACAGAGAAATATGGCGTTTCCTTGAGAACTGCATTTTTATACACCGAGAATGAATGAGGAGACTAGATTGAGTTTGGTCCATGTTCGTGATGCACCTAAAGATATGTCTAGCAGGAGGAGAAAGCAAGGTTGGACGTGGACTTGTCTTGGACACGGACACGACGGTGAAGAAAGACGCTTCCATTTACTTGAAGTATACTAGCTTAACTGCTTTCTGCATGTATGTATCCAAATATAAAAAGTGGTTCCTTCCTTTCCTTGGCAGGGTCTGGCTAAAAAACGAAATTTAAAGCCATGGTTGATGGACTCCTTGAAAGGAAAGTTTGGGTCGAACACTATGACTTTGGTCCACTGTACAGTTCCCTCTCTCTCTCTCAGGATTGCTTAATCACTCAAGCGCTACTTTATTTTTGTTGTTTCCTTCGTTGCATGGGTAGCAACGGCAGTAGCCTTGTTGAGTTGGCCAAGCAACGAAGTTTCTTTCTTTCGCTTTCTTTCCCACTCCTCTCAAGATGATTATATTTACACTAGAATTGTGCTTTATTGCAAATGTCCTCAACAAATTAGTGTTGTCGCCTCAGTTTATCTTGCTTTTTCCCCTTCCTTCCTTTCCTTCCAACTTGCTTCTTTCCACTCCTGCTTTCTCTTTTTTATTGATACTAGATTAGCTACAGCACCACTACACTTTTTGGTGCTGTGCGGCTGTAGGTTTTGTAGATCGTAGATGCCATTAGGTGCAGGCAGATTTTTATTTCTCCTTTCTCTTTCCTCGCCAGAAGAATTTTCACTTTTGAAAAGAAAACTATTTAATTTCTTCAACTCATTACTCCATTCTCTTTATTGTACCGACCAATCAGGAGGAGGAGAAAGTTGTGAAAATTAATGGCGAGTTTTTCAACAGAACATTGCACATATCTAGAGGACTGAGAGGAGAAAATGATTGTGATTGTGATGGTGGTTGGTTCGGTGGGTGGGATGAGATGTGAATAAGAAATTAATTCTGTTCAACTTCACTCTTTCTGTCCGTACTTTCTTTATTATTATCATCCTCGTCATTATTGAACAAAAAGTTTGAACAGAAGAAGTCTAAAAGAGTGGGTCTGGAATCCAAACTAAGGGAAAATACATAAAGTGAAAACGTGAAGGCGGACCAGGACCAGGTTGAAATGAAATGAAAATGGAAAAATGATGGTTGGCCGTGTGACGCCTACAACTGCAGAAGGATAAGAAGAAGTACCGTTTTATAACTTCTCTACAAGTCAAAAGTTTTCACATAAAGCAAAGCATTGGAAAGTGGAATGTCTCTCTTCTTACCTTGCCTCTCTGGATCTGGAAGTTTTATTCTTCTTCTTACACTTCACCCAAAAGTTGGGTTCAATTGGTGTTGAGGTCACGTGCCAATAGCGGTGCCGGCATATTATCGAGAGTGACGACCGTGATGTGATGTATGGCTATGACAATTGCTTATGGGTTGGGCTGTAAAGAAGTTTTAGTAAGTTGTTTCACTAATTTAAAGGGATGGCCGAAAGACAGTAGTGTCATTTCATGCCGTTTTTTACAGCTTAAATCCTGACCTTATGAAAAGAGAGGGGGTAGGGAAAGTTACAGTCGGGTTTTCTCATTTATAAAAGGAGAAAGGAAAAAGTCAGCATTTGTTTCAATTCTCTTCATTTCTTCTAAAAAAATTGTATCCTCACAGCCCTCATAACTTTCACTTAATCCCCCTCTTTACTACACTGTTGAAACTCACTAAACTAATTTGAACCCTACCTAGATACCTATGCGATGTGATGTAGTCAAGCTCGGTTTTTGCATGGTACATTTTAAATTTCCAGGAAATGGGCATAATATTCTATACCCTCCATTTCCCTGTCTCCAAAGTCTTGTGGGTGAAAGTAAATGTGTCTAAATAGACGCCGGTTTTAGGGGCTATGAGCTCATTCGACGTTTATTACCACGTATATTAGTGGAAGAGGAGGACTTGAATGTCTCAACTCTATTCTTTACTGTAGACAATATTACGACCTTACACTCATAACTATTCGAAAGCCCTAAGAACGAATGAATGTCTTCTTGTATGTCTCGACTTTTAGACTTGACTTGCTTCATTCATTGGACTGTCTGTGCGAGTGTGAGTGTAAATGAAAGAGCAAACAAAAAGTAGTTCTATCCAACTCTGACTTTCACTCTGCACACACTAACGAAATTTCTTTCTTTTCTCTTTCCTCTCTGTGAAACTAACTTTACTTTCCCCCGTCCCCATTCCGTCTAAAAACTCTCTAACTCCGTCTTCCACACCTCTATGAACTCTGCGGCAAACTGTAATGTGTTTTGTGTCATCTAGTTAGTCCTAATTCACTTTCGTAATGGTTTCCATCAGCATTTAGAGTTCTTGGAATAATTTCACAGTCCATATCGAACTTTTTCATTATTTGCACCATGGGAAAGAAACAGGGCTCTCACACATTAGCCATAAGTTTTGTAGGAATGAATGGTAGTGGGGCCATAATCTTATGTTATCTCTATGTAGATACAAAGATATGGAACTTATTTCCATTTGAAAATGTATAGACAAACCCCTATATAAGCTCCCCATCCATTTCGCTTTACGATATGGTAGTGAAGATAATAGGCACACAACAATCAGTATCAGATAGGCAATATTAGCCCTTACTTCAGAACAAGGATGGCCAAACAAATTTCCAGAGAGAAAAGTCCTCCTTCCATCCGTCGAAATAAAATGCGATGCCAACTTATGTTATGTAACGTAACTGGATAACGAGGCCATATTTCTTTTTTACCTAGTCGTTGTAGGCAGGAAAAAACGTGGAACTTTCCATAATGATGGAAGTTTAGTTTCTGAACCAAGGAAATACTATAGAATCGTGCTATTAGGAATAATACGAGAGAAGGTGAAAGTGGGGTGAAAGATGGTTCTTGGAAGGAATTCTTATGGAGGTGAAAAACTTGTCGAACCATATGTCTATTGTATGTGTAGCAGCACAAAGCTCTCAAAGCTAAGCTAAATGAATGTGATACGAAAAAAGAGAAAGATTTAAGATGCTTTCTCAGCACACCTTCTTACAACAAACATCTCTTTCATTTTCATTTCATTCCGCGGCCCTTGTCTGCTTTCTCCAAGTACAAGGGATGGGATTTATCAGCATTGAATCCCCATTACCCCTTCCGAGTGATTACATGTCCTACATTCTTCCTTCTATACCTACTATTTGTAGGTAGTTTGTAGTTGTTTGGAATTTTTCTGGAAAAGTAGAGCCGAGAATCCCTTGGATAAGATGGAATGCTTACTTTGGAAACTTGTTTCCTGGTGTCTATCTTGCCTCACATGGATATAAAAATTGCCACAGTGAAAGTGAGTGGATAAATATCTGAAACGTTCAAGTGTCTTGGGTGGCAAAGGTTGGTTTGTGTATGTGTCTGTGTGCCTGTGTCTGATATTATCCACTGCTGCAATAAAACTCTCGTTGTAATGTCCTGTCATGACAATAACTGCATTGCACCAGCACACACTTTCACCACCACTGCTTCTTCTACTGCTTCCACTTCCAACATCCCGTTATCTCTTCATCTTCATTTGCTTCTTTCTCCACAACATCAACATCTTATCTTTTTCAAAAGCAAAAGGAGGATGATGATGCCACTCACATGTGTGTTCTTTCATTCCTCTTGTCATCCTCACGTTTCCCTTCATCTGCATGGTCTCGCAGCACCCATTATCGGACGGTTCATGGTGAATATGATATGGTTGGCCTTTCAAGCTTTAGGCGTGTCATGCATTGTCATAGAAATGAACCACTTGAAGAAGGAAAGGAAGAGCTGCCAGTTGTGATCAATATCTACCAGTTGCCATAGAGTTTCATTTGGGTCAATAAATTACAAAGCATTTCGGATGTCAGGTGTACATACCTTAGTTATATTTATTTGTACATGTCGTCAGATGAGTAAGACATGGTATTTGATTCCTATAGAACACGAATCTACTTGATGCTTGTCTTGACATTGCTTCTGTTATATATGTCTTTTGGGTGAATGATCAAAGTGACATTTGACAATATGGATGTAAGAGTTCCATTAGGGTTGTCATCATCATTTCATAAAACCAATCAAGTCGACTTCCATCCACACTCAAATACCCATTCCCTCATACTTATCTATCTCCTATATCAGCTCCCTTCCTTTAGAGACAGCATGCCTTACTTCATGAGAATTTAACAACGTTCTTATATTGTCTTTATATGGTGGACTCGGTTTCATTTACTCTGCGTGTATTGTTATTGAGCTTCGCTACTTTATTGCGTCCTTAGTCATTATTATCTTCGGACATAAAGTCAGTTCGATTGAAACAAAGTCGTAACAAGTTGGAAGTTAGATCCATCCTTCTCCTGTCACCCATCTCGGCTGTTGTTGGTACCTATTTTATTCGCATTTGCCAATTGGAATTCCTCATGACATTATTACACCCACGTTCACTTCACATCAAAAGTATTCCTCCGCGAGTTTACTTATTTATGTAGCTACGTCGCGTGGGCAGTTTCACACAAAAAATAAAATAAAATGGCTGTACAGGACAGTGCAGTACAGTTTTTTTTATTTCAGCAGAGGGGAAAAGAGTCTGGAAACCCTTCACTCTTACTTAGTTACGAAACTTTCTTCGCTTCAGGTAATTCGGTTGACGGTCGTTATAAATTAAATTACCCAAACTCTTTCTTTCAACAACTTTCATCAAAACTGTACACCCAAGTAAGAGCATGCGTAAAAGATTAATGTTGCACTTAGCTTAGCTATTTAGGTAAGTTATTGTGACCGTCACCATCATCCTCCTCTTCCCTGTTTTACTCTTCGAGTGAGTGGGCTCATGTAGAAATTTGAAACTTCACGAGTACAGGGAAACATAACAATGAAAAATTACTGTTCCTGGAAAAGCAGTCTCATTACAATAAGTTATTTTGTCAAAGTCAGGCGAGTTGGAACTTTGAAATTATAGATGCTATACTTTCTATTCAACCAAGAATTACTCTCCTTTCTATCTTGTCATTGTCATCAAGGATGTCAATGTCAATACTCATTTGTTTTCGTCCACTTACTGCAGTCTGTGTATAGCGTCCTTAGCGACATGAAATGAACACGTTGCAGAATTTCTGTGGTTACCCTCTGTATTCTACGCTGAGTAATTTTAGTCTTGTCTTACCCCAGCATGCAGTATTTTATAAGACACACGAAAATGTATGTGTACCCACGCAATTATAAAACGCGTCTTTACCAAAAGAGCATTATACGAAGGGGATTTATAGAATATGTCATGAGGACACGGCTGGGATAATATATGAAAGCAAGAGTTATATATATGCTTGGATCCATATACCAACTTGACAAAGAGATTCAGCAAAAACTCGTGGGCTTTTGACATGACAGTTTAAATGACAGGCCAATTCTTCATACGACAAAAGGAATGGAATGCGGGATGCGTGGAAGGAAAGAGCAAAAATTTCTAGTTTTCCCTTCATATGAGAAAGCCAGATTTATATTTGTCTAAAAAAATAATAATAATATCGTTAAAAAGTCCCTTCGTACGTCGGACGTCTTGTTGGGCATGATGGAAACAATTCAATCCTTAGAACATGGCTGACTAGACTGAATACAAAAAGCAACTGGGTATTAAACCAATCTTCAAATCTTTGCCATGTTCTTTCATTGTATTTTTGTAAAATCGTCATAGAAACTGACTGTTTGACTCAGCAAAAACTTGAAGAAACAGACCAGCAGAGAGCTTTTTCTTATTTTCACTTCTCTCAAAGAAAATAAGCTGCAAACCGCTTTTCAATTCATTCTCACTTTTATACTGAGGCAACTACACATTGCATGATATTGCTGCAGCATTCAAGAGATAGAAGGGTTTTTCTTTCTTTACATAACTCGAGAGCAAAGGTTGCAAAATTGAATGAAACAACCAAAACACATGAAATTTTAAAACGCAGTGGTCTCTGCCTCTTCCACACTTAAAGAAATCCTGAAATGGTGGAGAAAGTTGAGTTAGAGAGTTTGATTCCCTCTCCCTCTGTCTGACTGACTGCGGATGCACGCTACCTAACGCAGCTATGGAATTGTTAAGTAAGGACTGCCAGAGAAAGTAGCGTCTAAGTTGAATTTATTGTGCTGGGCAATGTACTGAAGCGGATGTTGGATTGGATTGAGAGAGGAGAGGAAATGTTGGTGGTGTTGGAAGAGTTGAGGAAACTCGAAGGAATTGAAAATTGAAAGAAGCAGTAAGCAAGAAGAAGCAGAGGGGTGAGTTACATAGTGGAGGAGGGCTATAAACTGGTCATTTTTATAGCATGCCAATATTCTTGAAAATAAATTCTGCAGTTTCTCTTCATCTCTCTCTCCTCTTCCCTTATCTTTCCACTGTTTGATGCTCCAGGGCTTTATTATCTCAAGTCTGGTGTGGTTTCAGTTTCATTGAGTTTCACCGGCATACGTTTCTACGTACCTCATCTCGTAGCAGCAAGAGTAGATTGAGCCAAGATTAGTCAAGGGATCCAAGATATGGGTGGACTGGACACGATCAGGACAGATAAAGCAGAGACCGTCCGTCCTTCTGTTTGTCTATAATCTCTGCTACTATAGCACCACATCACACAGTTTAGTCTTTCCTTCTGTTCTGTCTGCGGTTCACAGACAAACAACAAAATGTGAAAAGGAGAAAGTAAAGTAAAGTGAAGCTGGGAAGGAGGGTAGGTATACATATTATAGATATATAGGACATAGTGAAAGAAACAACTCGTCTCATATTGATTTTCCCCAGCCTTTCTTCTCTAGGCTCAAAGCTCAGCATCCGCATCCGGGGGGAACCTCCACTTCCACAACTCTTTCTTCTTCTACTCCACTGACATTATCCTCCGTCGTGTGCTATGCAATTCCATTCCCTCTACCAGCCAGGATGCCTTTCCTCTCCATGCCTCCACTCACTTTCACCACACTATGCACCGCAAAAGTTCTTCTTGAAGCAGGCAGAATAACTTACTTGACATAGCCCCAACCGAATTCGAATTTTGGGATGAACTTGGTTAGGAACTTTGAAGAAGTTACATGTGCCACACGGAAGAAAGAAAGGAGTTCGTTCATCTGTCTTTTAATGCAATTTAACCAACGAAACGCAGACAAATCGCAGAGAGAAATTTCTGTCTTCGCTTTCCCTCTTCATTCTTTCCACCTTGTCTTCTCACCTTGTCTCTTCATAAGGCGGAGTTTTTTTGCGAGTAACCAGTATCTCATTTCCTGGCTTTAAAAAAATTAGAGCAGTGCGAAAAATTATTAGTTTCACACAAAATCTTCAATTCGCAATGGTATAGTGTAGGTTTCAAGTCTGTCCTGAAGGATGCATCTCATCAATTGTTGTTATCGTTTACCCTCTCAAAGAAGAAAAAAATAGTAAATGGGAAAAAGGGGAAACCTGTTTAACCATTATTCATTGCACCGAGAAAACTTTCTTTCATTTTGTGGAAAATATTAATCACACTTCAACATGACATGTGTTGGGTAAGAAAGAAAGAGCCCTGCTAAAAGCTATATGACCAGGGGAGAAGAATGGTTTCTACTTTCTCCCCCTTTATCAAGGAGAGAAGCTGATGGTCTCTCTCACTTCTTTAGACTTATTCATGCTTCACTTCCTTTTATGACCAGCTTTCCTTCATCTTCTCTACATCATACCTCACCCAATCCCATACTGCCTACCTACCTACATGTTACATGACTACATGCTGTTGTCGACGATGTTATCATCAATGGCAATATATGTGGGGGTTTGGTGTGGTGTCAATGGTGTTTCCTGGCTTTGGCATTTCTATCAAACAGAGAGAGAGAAAGAGAGAGAGTAGCAAAAACTTTTGCAACCCTTCTTTTGTCTAAGGTCTAATCCCCTATGGAGCTTGTCTATAGATGCTTTGTGACCCCATTATTTTTACTTTGTTTACTAACCGACATTTCCATTAACAGATTTTCAATTTCGTGGGATGGTAAGGGAAGAATGTCTGGTGGAGTCTTTAGTCCACAATTTGGATACCTAGTGTAATAATGAAGTTAACTGCTAAGCCCCACACATGCATAACAGGGAAAGGAGGCTGTGTTATACCTATACTTACCCCTTGACTGCCACTAAGTGAGGGAAAATAAATTGAATTTTCCTTTCACGACAAGTATAAATGAGGGTTTAGTCAAAGACTATTGCCTCACTCACCTTTAAAACAAAAGACAAAGGAGAATGTGTGAAGACAAAAATAAAGCTTCATGCTGTGCCCCGCAATGAAAAAGCACAAAATAACCAAGAAAAGAGGAAGACAAATTGCGATAGGTGGGTACACAAAAAAGCTAAATATTAAGCTACCAGAGGTGGTAAAGAAATTGCAATTTGGCAACGTCAATTTGGGTAGTTGACACAAACAGTGACATCTCGCACGACATTATTACTGTCACGATTTTCATTTTCCGGCCTCAGCGGCATAGGGCTCGTCTTCATTAAACAAAAGCGCAATTAAATCAATATGTGCCAAGGGAGTGTCCCCCAAAACAATTAAGGCACATTTAGAAAGGCGTATGATAACACAATGAATCTATAAAGTTGTCTCTCATAATTGCTCCCTATTTGGGGTTTGGGGATGGAGAAAGTGGTAGTTGAAACCCTCTTCAGGGCAAATGGGAGGCACATAGTCTTAGACAAAACTAACAAACATAGAGAGAGGGAGAAAGTTTCGGCATCGAATAATAAAGTATGTTATAGCAAGGAGTGGGAGATGTGTCTAAAAGTATTTTCAGTTTAAGACGTATAACTAATTGAAACAAACTTCTTAAAATGCAAAAGGTTGTGTTTCATGTCAAACGGGGTGGATACCCCTTTTTGCTTTGGTATTAATTACACCATCACTACTTTCTCGGTACAAGACAAGTCAACTAAATTAGCAAGTGGATGTCTTCTCTGTTTCGTCCCATCTTCGTCGAGTAGATAGCTTTTATTTTTACTCTGCTATACTATAGATCGGTGTGGGCTATTTTCATTTTCCTGCAAGGCAAAAAAGAAACTTTTGGCGTCAAAGACGCGTCTCCATTTCTTTCCGTTGCCCTCTCTTCTTGTCCCCTTTCCTTGCATAATCAGGGTAAAGTTAAGTTATAATGTAAATGGAGTTACGAAAGTTATTGAATATCAAAAACTTAACTTCTCCAGCTTAACTTTTCTTCCAAGAAGAGAAAGTGCAAAATCCTTTGGTATGTTGAAGCAAATTCAACCTACGTACACGTACATACACAACGAAGGACTTGGAGCCGAAACAATTTTTTTGTATCTTTCCGTGTAGTCTTTTTCGTTATTTGATTATAAACAATTGCAAACTCAGTAATAATATTTGGTAATTCGATTTTCTTTTTTCGACGACAGCAGGCAACCATTTTCTCAATGATACGACGTTGGCTTGCAAAGTTTTTATTTCCCACAGATGGCTAGCCCAGCTTGATTGGAAAGTCATCATTAAAAGCCTTTTTGTCCATTCAAACGACGCTAATTGTACATAGGAAACAAAAAATGTTTTGGAGAAACATGTCATTCAGACCAGGAA
>JAQIWU010002671.1:0-11552 GCA_034696445.1 Isotomiella minor
CGGACAAAGTGGTGTACAGGAGCACGGAAAAGGATATGGAAGGAGGTGCCGACGACGACCGGCCGAAGGAGAGTGAAGAGAAGCGTCCGAACATCCTCCTACGACTTATCCAATACCACTACGGGTAAGCTTCATTATACCCCAGTGTCATCATCACGTCTAAATTCCTTATTTTTTCTTTAGGGACACAAAGTGTGTAAAAACCCCAGAACAAATCGAACGAGAAAAGAACCTCGTCCCTTGTCTACCCCTCCCATTCAATCGTTGGTACCTCATCCCCGCCGCTGTGATAATCCAATTCTGCTGCGGCTCCCTTTACGCCTGGAGTGTCTTCAACCAACCCATCGACAAGCTTATCTACGGGGAGGTGCGGAACATGGCCCCCATCACGTTCTACATCGCCGTCGGTTGTTTCGGGATCTCTGCCGCGTTGATGGGACCCTGGTTAGAGAGGAATGGACCTTTCATATCTTGCGTCATTGGGACGTGTCTCTTCGTTGGAGGGAACTTTGTGAGCGCACTCGCCCTCCACCTTAAACTGATTTGGCTCCTATTCATCGGCTACGGACTCATCTCCGGATTTGGCCTGGGGATTTGCTACATCTCTCCGGTCTCTGCGCTTCAAAAGTGGTTTCCAGACAAGAGAGGGATGGCCTCGGGTCTCGCAGTGTGTGGCTTTGGCGCAGGGTCCATTGCTATTGCCAAGGTCCAGCTACCTCTTTTCAACTCCGTCGGACTCCCACTCACCTTCATCATTCTTGGATCTTTCTATGCCATCTGCATGCTGACCTCGGCCATCGTCCTGAGAACACCCCCACCAGACTTTAACACGACCAACAATAACCCAAATCCAAACACCTCAGAAGAAAAGCCAGCCTCCGTCGTCAATGCTGACGATGCTGAGAACAACAAAATCAACCTCATCGACGCCCTCACCTCGAACAATTACAGATTCATGTACGCCATGATGCTCGCCAACTCCATCTTCGGCCTCGTCGTCATCTCTCGCCTGGCCAACATGACAAAGGACATTTTCGGTCGGACGGAAGAAGAAGGGTCCACGGTCGTCTCGATAAACGGACTTTTCAATTTGGGAGGTCGACTCTTTTTCTCCGTCACTTCGGACTTTATCGGGAGGAAGAACTGCTTCTTCTTCATGCTCACGTCACAACTCATCATTCTTGGCTGCTTCTCCACCATCACAACGACTCAGACCTACTGGGCTTTCCTCATGACGATGTGGATCCTCACGGGGTGCTACGGGGCTGGATTTGGCGTCATTCCCGCCTTCCTCTCGGACACATTTGGTCCCACAAACATTGGGGCCTGCCATGGTGTCATCCTCACGGCCTGGTCCTTCGCAGGAGTGGCAGGGGGCCTCATCTTCACTGCTATCTTCAACGATCAAAAGGATCCCTCCAATCCAGCCGATCCGCATCCCTACAATGTGAACGTCTGGTGGATATTTGGAGTCGTGTTCATTGGGTGGATTGCCCTCCTCTTCGTGACCCCCACGAAGAGGGATATGGAGTTTACAAGGTGGCCAAGGAAGTGGCTAGGAAGGCTGTGCAATAGGGCTAGGAGTCGGGTGGGGAGTATGGAAATGAATTAGAATTAGAACGTAGAAGAAGTGATAATATAAAGGTCAATATTTTTGTACAAAATGGAATAATGTTCCTTGTATGCCATGGCCTTTTGTAAAGTGATATTTTACTCGTAGAAAGATACTTTTATAACAAAAGTAATTCATTTAACAAATGTAATTCCACACACGACTAAATAAAAATGCCTTGGCAACCATAAATTAAAGTATTCCTTCCCAAGGGTCCCCTGTAAAACAAAGACAAATATCATGAATCTCACCTTGCCCCAATTAAGTTAAAAAATGTGTAGAGACAAACCCTTACTTCCGAATTTGAAGGCTGCTGTGGGTGTGGGATGAGGAGGGGCAGGGAATATTGGAGCCGTGGGTCTGTACACTGTGGCTCCAGGGATGGGAATCCTGTTGTTGTTAGCATAAGTGTTCCAGTAGTGCCAAAGGTTGTCCTTAAGCTGGACCAGGGGTCGGACGATTGTGCGTGCCATTGGGTGTAGATTCCTATCCGAAGGAAGGTCAGGCTCCTCAGTCTCAAACTCGGCAATTGGAAGAAGAGTTCCTATGCAGCATAACAAGTTAATTTATTGGAATTGGAACCCATGAACCTTGAGAACCTATGCGTTCGTACCTCGTTCTGAAAATCCCCCATAAACAACATGTTGATTCCTCCTTTGCCTCATCCATCTCAAAAGGTACTGGTAGAGAAGGACGCCTAAGATGATGACCACCGTCGTTCCGAAGAGGGAGTACAGGAGGCCTTTAAGCCGAAATATCTGATGACCGTGAAGCTCCCGAAGTGATCGCCCACCATGGCTTCTGTCTTCTTCGTGATGGCCTTCTGCTGATGTACAAACGTAGGCCAAGACAATTGCAATTATTCTTGGCATGGAAATGCGAAATTTTTCCATTTTTACAAAACTTTTAATTTGTCACAAACTTTAGCTTTGCCAGTCACCAAGGCATGAATGAAATGACGCATTAACAAAAACATTCTGTGGTGCATATGAAGGTAAAAGTATCTTGCCAACATATGCTCCATGTCCAATATCAATTACATTTTTTATATTACAAATCACAAGGCTTAAATGGAGAGGATTAAAATCAAAAAGTAAGTCATTGATATTCATTCTTAATTCCAAAGTGTTTATTTAAGACTCCAGATGAACGTTCCAAAATCCAGTTTAGGATATAGCCAAAGCCATATGCATATCAAATTTCATGCGAAGATGCAATATTGATCATGTGCATCGAATTGGTCTTCCCCATCACAGAAACTCAAAGCTTTGACACGAGCAGCAGCTACTGGTGTTACTTGTACTTTTTTGAAGACTCGAAACTGATTTTGGATGACCTGGCACGCCTTTCTCGTCTAAACACACAAATTCCCATGAACTGTCTCCACTGCTGCTTCTGGACACCACGCTTCTGTTGCTGAGGGTATTGCTCCTTCTCCCAAGTTCAGGCAGTCTAGGTCTGGGAGGGGTACTTGGAGGGGTCTTTACTGTGGGTGTTAAACCTTGGAGGCTGTGCCTTCTAGATCCATTTGAGAGCTGTGTCGTGATTGACGACAACCTGGACAGTGAAGCACGGGACATATCCCTCGAATCCACACGCATGTCTTCTTTAAATTTTTGTCTAATTTCCTCCAGAATATCGTTGTGACCACTTGCTTTTCTACAACTTCTAGAATGGTTGTCCTCTGTGTGTAGTGGATTGACTTTGTCTCTTGATTCTGTTTCAACTTCCCCATCTTCTCCAAAAGTAGTGGATGTCTGATATAGGAAAAGCAAATCAACTAATTGTAAGTACTAATTTAGTGCTCATTACCTCTGGCTCAAGGCTTCCTTTCGCAAATCCAAATCCATTTCCAAATGCACTTTTGAGCAAGCCAACAATCTTCCCATCCCCACTCAAGAGTTGACCACAGAGAATGAGCAGTTTGCAAACTATGTAAGAGATCAAGGGATGGACGTAGAGTTCGTATAGGGAAGGACCCCTTCTTTTCGCAGTGGAAGTCGCCATCTCCCAATACACATTGTTGAACACGTCCCTCGTGCCATACTCTTGATGACCCGCATACACATTCCACTTCCTGCAAAGGGTTCGGACACTTTGTCTTGTTCGGCAAGCGTGCCACACGACAGAACTCCTTCGCATTTAAAAAAAATTGCTACAACCTTTCCAGAAACAGAAAATGAGGTATGTAAAGTAAAATGTAAAGTGGGACAATTGCAAGAGTGTTGCTGCTGCTGAAACGTAGAAATATGTATTGTGATAGATTTCCGGGTTGTGGTGTCAGTTTTTTGTTCATGAGATTCTAATTCTGTCTTGTTCTACGTGGATGTTGCACATTAGTGCGTATGAAAAACCTGCTGAATTGAATGCCAATCTCATTTCTCTTTTGTAAGTTTTATATTTTTTTGCCACGATCGGAAAGTGTCGACAATGCTTGTTTTCGAGCACACAAAAGGACAGATTTTGAAGTGATGGAGTTTATTTTATTTTCTACCCCAAAACACTGAGTCCCAAGGCTGCTTCTTTGTTCTCTTGGGTGACAGGTCCTCTTTTCCCTTTTCCCCACCAAGTTCATAGGGCAACTGATCAAAGTCAATGTACTTCTGCAACTCCTCGCGAGCAAGTCCACCTTCCTTAATGAACCTTATGCGGTCCTTAGTTTTAACGGACATGACAGCCACGACGGGTTGAGAAATTTCAGTGAATCCTTTTGGCACTATATGGACCCAAAAGTCTATATACAAACTCTTTTGTCGTATATTTCCGATGCTTACCTTGATGCCAAATAATGTCATCGCAAAGTTCCAAATAGTAGTACTCCATAACTCTTACCATTTCAGTATACAATTTCAGACCTGGGCAACAAAGTAAAAAAATCGTCATCAACCACCTTTGCTGTCCTGTCATTTCTTACAAGTTACTGAATGCGGTGGAATGGCCAACCCCACACCCACACACGCATGCTTCTTGAGGTCATATCCTTTCAAGTTGTAGAGACAGGTGTAGGCGGTGGTATTAAGGGTCCCATTGTCATTTCTAGTATTGTACAACTCCAACTGAGCAGCATCCAACATCCGGTAAATGAAGCGTTTAAACTTGTCCAACTTGTCAAGGAACAGGGTCAGATCTAGATCCTTAATGTTCAACCGTAAAACTACAAGAAAAGTGACAAAATTAAAGCACAGTTATTGGCAACACGACGATTAGAGTCTTTTACTCAATGTGCCTGATTTACTGACTCCTCCCAAGACCACTTTTATCTTCTCGAAACCCCCAGTCCAGTCTTCCGAATGAATGGAGTCTATCTTATTTTCTTTCCTCCACGCCAACATCTATAGAAAGTAGTGAAAGTGAAAAGGGGTTAAACATTGTGATTGTATGGTAATAATAACCGCAAGCAACATTGTTTTCGCCTCTGGCGTCTTCCAGTCTTTGGCTACATAAGAAGAACGTAAAACTTTACTTGTCCTTTTGCAAATAGCTTCCTCTTAGTTATCTTACCCCGTAGGTACCTTACGAGGAAATCATCTTGTTGCATCCAGTCCGCAGTTAAGGAACTCTTCACATCCTCTTTGAACTATGAAGAAGAAGTTGGAGAACGTGAAGAAATGGTTTGGAATACTTAACTTACTTTGGCCAATTGGTCAGTCTGCGGGCCATCGAGCTGCATATGATTAATGGCTCCACCATCGGAAGGGTCAATTAGTAGGAGTAGGAACGACAAAGACGGGATCCAATAGTCACAACCCTTATTGACTAACATCATTAAACAGTTTTATAAATGTGCACAAAGAAACGTATGTGGTTCCTTCTCTTTGTTCAGGGTTTGTTTGTTCATTCTTGATGGTCTTGAATTCGCAAAACATTTAATGGTCCATTCTCTCCAAATGAAAGGACGTTGACGACGTTCAATTGAAGTTAAGAAGCTAAAAGTATTATAATTAACTATGTTCTACCGAAGAAGAATGCTTTGTCCCATTGTCCCAAGGCTGGTGTTCTCCGTTTGTATTGTCTCAATGTACCCCAGTGAATGTAGTGTGACAAGAGAATGATTTCTTCGTAGCCTATTAATGCATAACTGGATTAAATGTCCCAATCATAGAAACTTGTAAAGAGCTACATTGAGGGTGGAACATTTTTTTAATAACACGATCTGGTTCGGTTTTGATGCAAAACTCCACCATTCACATTGTTGCTGTGAAGAATGCAACGGGCTTCAGGCACCAAAAATCGGTGGATGGACAAGTGCATAATCAATCACATTTTGTCAGTAGTGTGTCACACAAGTTCAATAAAAGTCCGTCGGTCGACATGATCAGGGTGGGGATACTACTATCATTTTTGAGTCTTGGGCCTGTCGCTCCCATAGACAACCACGGCACTCCAACGGTCGCCATACCTACGAGCTTTAATCCTTACTTTCAGGTAGGTGCATGACTCTTGGTATTTCACTAACTTCACCTCAATAACCTTTTATTTTCCTACCAGGCACATGTACCTTTTGACCCTCACCAAAGGTACAACTTCCTCTTTTCCGTGTCTAGAGACCAACACTCAGGCCAAGAGTCCCGTGATGGAGACTTTGTTCAAGGACGTTACTTTCTCCTGGACCCAGACGGTTTTATTCTTGTCGTCACCTACACTGCTGACAGCGTAGTCGTGGAGCGGATAAGACCAGACGGGGTTCCACCTCCATCTGCATTCTATTTTCCACCTCTTCTGCTAGAGCCAGTGTCGGAACGTGAGTTTGTTAATGGGGTGACTGGAAACAACTTCCCTCGCCCAAGACCTGACCAATACATCAGTTTTGTCAACTCTCTCGCGGGTGCTGGGATAGAGCGTAAAATAGAGGCTGCCATGTACTTGGCTCAACTCCTTCACGAGTCTGGTATGAAGCAATAAGTTAAAGTGACACGGTTTTTATTGTACTTAATGACAGTTTTATACATATATTCATCATAGGTGGACTTCAAGTGCTGGAAGAGAAAGGTTGTTATGGCCCCAGTGGATGTGTCGATCGCTACCCTGCAGGAGGCGAGTGGGATGCAAGGTGCAGACAGCGTCCCCCAGGGCTTGGCTACTATGGACGAGGGTACATTCAACTCACGTGGTGCTCTAACTACATCCAGGCTTCAGAATCCGTGGGACGAGATCTAGTCAACAATCCTCACCAAGTGGCTACAGACGAGGGCGTCAATTGGGGAGTGACCGCGTGGTATTGGCAAGCCATAGTGAGACCACGGCTAGGGAACACGGACCACTTTGGCTTAACTACCAACGCAATCAACGGAGGGATGGGTGGTCTAGAGTGCCAAGGAAACGGTCAAAATGCAGGCGTCTCAAGGCGACGGTTTCAACTTTACACAGTCGTCTTTGCTGCGTTTGGTATTGAGGGGACTCCGAATGAAGGAGGATGTCCCTACTAATAATACCTGTTATAACTGACTCAACACTATTAAAATGTGGAGAGTATGCTAAAAACTTTTTTCGTCTAACTAAGTCTTCTCCATGTCAATTGTGCGGGGTTATCTTGTATCTATTGTTAAAAGTTAAGCGTGGAAATATATTAAAAAGACTTTACTTAGCATTGATTAATCATTTCATTACAAACTGTTGTCTCCTCCTGGCGTCCCTCAGTCTTTCATGCAGATTGCCTTTGTTTCTTTACCACCACCGCAGCAGGGACGGGTCGAAGGATGACCAACTAAAAACCATAATCATACTTTTTTGAGACTCTCATCAACAGGTGGGCAGTGCATTGCATATTGCATCATTGCGTTGAGGCGACAGGCATAAATTTTTTTTTTGTTTTATTTCATTCGATAACACACAGGCGTTAAACATGATAACAAGATGGCTTATTATAAATAGTAAATTTCATCGAGAGGTGCTTCGTCTACAGGGCATGTTTGTAGAATGCATGCGGCGTTCCCTCTTTGAATACCTAAACTAATACGTTGAATTAAGTAATTCGTTGATTGTGCTTCTCCAGTCTTCAATTTCAGTCGATGTCCAATTTCTTTTATAAGGTGTTTGGCGTCTTCGCCCCATGAACCCAATGTTTCAACAGCAACTTTATATTTTAATGTTTATTACTTTACTTGCGAACAAAGAATGAGTTCAGCAGCCATTTAAGTCTGTCGTTTATATTCCTCAATCCCTGACATCTAAATGCCTTTTGCAATAATAATAAACTAGTCGAAGTAAAATCATCGAAAATTTAAAAAAAATGATGTAAATAAGATTTTCATAGTTTTGGGCGACGGACTGCCCGCATCTTTGTTTATCCATACAGATTTGTAGTCTATCATCATCATCATCACTTGCACAAAAAATAAACAAAAAAGCAGATGAGACAGACTTTTTTCCTTTCTTTCTTTTTTGTCAACCAAATAATTAAAGACACTGCTGGTGACTTGTGGTAAAAATAGAGACTTTTTTCGACGTCATCATGGTCCTCGTCGTCAACAAGAAAGTCTGCTGTCTCGTCTGCCTGATGGACACTTCAAGACCAGAGACTGTCCAAGAAGAAGACGACGTCGAGGAGGAGGATGACCAGTTCAAATTGATGAAACCTGATCTCTCGTCAGACCCAGAGGAAGTCGTCACTTACTTCCTCGTCCATCTCCTTGGACTCTCAAAGTCCTCTGCTGAAGGACTCCTCACCTCCCTTGGACCCCCTTCCGACTGGTTCTTCCTCTGCCCTGTCTGCGAGGAGGAGATCCTCTTCGAGGGAAAAGCTCTCTGGGATGAGATGGAGAGGATGAGAGTCCTTCATGAGGAGGTGGCTAGGACCCTGACCAGGATCCTCACGGTGGCTCCAATTCCAAGGGAAGACTTGGAGGAAATGCAAGAAGAAGAAGAAGAAGGAAATGAGGAGGAGGAGGACTCTCTTGCCAACCTGACATCCGCTTTGAGGGAGGAGGATGGAGCGCCCTGGGTCATAAGACAAGGTAACAAGAAAAGATAATTTAAAAAAAGGCAACAAAATCATTTTTTTTTCTATAAAGCACTGGAAGGGAAGGGTCTAGTGGACAACAGTACAAATCGTCAAGAAGAAGAAGAAGAAGAAGAATCAGTTCACGTGGGTCAGGAGGAAGAAGGAGTGATGGAGGTTGAGGAAGAGGAAGAAACTGAAAGTGAAGGAAGTATTTTAAACTTGAACAACAACAGACTCCTGACCATCCATTCGTCCCATGACGACAATGAAGAAGAGGGGCAGAGGGAGGAGGAGGACATGATGGGGATGGGGGGACGAGACAGTAACAATGAGGATGTAAGAGGATTGGATGAAGGAGGAGGAAGAATAATGAGGACAACTGATCCTATCCTTGGTCATCATGACAACGATGATAATCATCATCATCATCACCCTGGACCTATGACGATGATACTACAAAAATCCATTCTGGGTGGGTAGCAGCAGAAAGGATAAAAAGAATCAGTATGTAACTCATCAATTAATTATTGTCCGTGTCTGTCTGTAGAATCGGTCATCCTGAGACTTAGGAGGTCAACATCAACAGGAGGACATGACCCTAACCATCACGGTCAAGATCAAGAAGAAGAGGATGAGGAGGGACATGATAATCTTGAAAAAGAAACTTCATCTCCTTCATCAGAGTTGCACGAGGAGGGGGAGGGGCTCTCCCTTCCAACCCTCCTCCCTTCTGAAGAAGAGTCGTTGCTTTTTGAACCCTTTCCTGGTCCTCATCTCATGGAGAGGAGGAAGTGGGGGACTTGGACCCTCCTCATCTTGAAGTTGAAGTCCAACCTCCCATCGTCCTCCTGAGTAATGGAAATAATGACGAGCCCATTCTTCCTGAGGAAGAAATTGGGGAGGAGGAGGAGGAGGAGGAGGGGGCTGCTTCTGCAGAATGCCACGACGACGACAAAGACAGTCCAAACGAGGAGACTTGTAGTAGTACAACAACTGCCGGACCAGCCAACAAAACTAAGACCTGGCCCCCGCGGTTTTTGAGGAGGACGAGGAGGAAGGAAAAAGGACATTCTTCTGACTCTGACGAAGAAGAAGAAGCTGAAGAAAATGACGATGGGGATGGAGTGACTCATGATGAGATGCCAAAAAGCAGCAGAAGAAGAAGGAAGGACTCACTCCAAGGTCACCACCACAGTACTATCAAAACCTCTCGCGAATCGAAGTCACTGACCTGCTCAAAGTGTGGGAAGGACTTCAGTACCTCATGGTGTCTTAATAGACACATGACAAGTCATCTTCCTCCTTCTAAAAAGAAAGAAACGTGGGGTTTCAAATGCTCCAAGTGTTCAAAAAGGTTCAAGGACTCCTGGCATCTTAAAAGACACTTGACAAGTAAGACAGCTCATCCTAGGGGAGGAGGGGGAAAGAGGAAAGTCCCTTGGTCTTGTGGGACTTGTGACAAGGGGTTCACCAAAGGATGGGATCTGCGGAAGCACATGTTGACACACGACCACGTCCCAAGTCCTTCCACGACTCAGAGGTTCACCCAGATGGGAAAGGAGACTCATAGCTGTGCCCCCTGTGGACGGGACTTTTTTTTCAAGACCGACCTGGACAAACACGAGGAAAAGGTTCATCCTCGTCAGGAGAGTCATCGCGTCATCGAAAGGAGGAGGAGGAAGACGACGACTAAAAAGAAGAAGAATAGGGTCCTTTCCTCCCGTCATCCTGTGAACTGGTCTTGTGGGAGCTGTGCAAAAGGATTTCCAGACTGTTGGCACCTTCGCCGTCATATGTTGACTTTGGACCACGTCCCAAGTCCCTCCTCATCGAAGAGGATGAGGGAAGGGGCGAAGGAATCGTACATTTGTGACGTCTGTGGACAAACTTTCTACTTCAAGTATGATTTGAAGATCCATGGACAAAAGGTTCATCATCTCCCAGGAGGAGGAGGGCGTCCAGTTAGGAAGAATAAGGGTGTGAAGGTGGCATTGGCTGTGGAGGGACTCTCCTCGCCTTCTTCCCCAGAAGAAGAGGAAGAGGAAGGGTGATTGATTGGTGATTCATCGGAATCCGTGGTTTAAGCTAAAGTTTGATAGACTGACGACATCTTCTAACTCATCCTATAAAAATAAAAATAATTCCTTGGGCTTGACTTAATACTTTTGTAATGTGTTTCTACATTCTATTATTCATTCCAAGACTGTAAATAAAAAGACTTGTAATGCAAGACAAATAAGGTTCTCACTTTCACATTTATTCAAATACCTTTTTCTAATGATTAGGTAGGTAGGTATACAAAAAATCAACTCAATGTCAAACCTATCATTCTTAATTAAGGCATTTCGGAGATCATTTTCTTTTTCATACCCCCTTCTCATGGATAGACTCATGTCTCAAGAGTTTAGAAGCCATGGTATGCTCCTAGGCTCCTTAGAGGCACTTGGTAAAGGGTGCAGGGGAACTCAGAATGGAGTCTGTGCTTGGTCACTTTGTGGTCTTCTAAAAGCCTCAGGGTTGAGAAGTCTTGACCACATTCTCCACACATGGTGTCATTCCCAAGGGTAATCTTGTCTTGTATCTTGAGTCTTTTCAAGTGAGCCAACCTCTCGTGCTTGGAGAGTCTTGACCCAGTCGCAAAGCCCTTGCCACAGTAGCTACAGACATGGTCGGAGAAGAGGGCATGACTCCTTGAGAGATGGCGGAGGAGTTGGAGGGAGGAGGCGTAGGTTTGATTGCATTTAGTACATAGAAACTTGGAGCCTTCTTCTTCTTGAGCGACTTGCCGTACCTCCTCCTCCATCACGGCAAGTGGAGGACGTCGAAGTGTTCCTTGAGTTGGGCTTTGCTGAAGAAGGATTTATTAGGACACTTGGGACAAGGGAAGGGGGTAAGGTGCAGGTGCTTCCTGGCCACGTGTTTGGAGTAGGTGGACTTGGAGATGGATTTCCCACATGTGGGGCATAAGACTCGGAGGGACAGAGGTTTTTGAGTGGGTGA
>JAQIWU010002672.1:0-11550 GCA_034696445.1 Isotomiella minor
GAAGTTTTCCATAATACCAACGGAACAGGCATCAAATGCGAAGAAATGAATGACGTTTAAGAATGTGTGATTACTTCCAAGTTAGAGTAAGTTAAGTTTCTGTTGAACACTTTAGAATTTAGTTTAAACATTAAATAACGAATAATACAGTTACGGTTTTGTAATACCACTATAAAAATGGTGTGTTTCATCCAATTCTTAATATGCGTCCCTCTCATAAGCTCGATTGTCAACTGACTGCATTTTTATGTTCCTTCCGTTTACACTATTCGTGGATGAATTAGACGACCCATGCGAATACGTTGATGATCCTCCTCCTCCTGTGGAATGCGTATTTGGTAGATTAGAGGAAGCCGTTCCTCCAGACCCCAATTCCTCTTCTGGAGACTTCCTGCAAGAACACAACCTCTTGATTGGGCCAGGCACGTATTTTTCCAATGGCTCTATCTTTTGCTGAAGTAGTTGACCATTTCCCTTCTTACATCCGAAGAGAATAAATATGAAAACAGAAGTTAGCAAATTATACAAGTCAAAGATCATCCACCACCACTGTTGCACGTCTTTTGTGAAGAACCAAGATATGAATTCAAAAGCCCAAACGACACCAAGGACCACAGACAGCTTTCCCAGCAGGATCACCCTGGAATAATGATACAACAGACACCATAAATTGTGATTATTATAACATCCTCTAGTGTACGAACGTTTTTCTATCGCCAGCCGTAGAGGAGGACCTAACTTTAGCAGTCTCTTTCTGGAACTGGAGAAGCTTCACTGCCGTCATCGCGTAAAAGACGAGGATAAAGGCAAAGAGGACAGCCAATATGTAGTAAATGTACCATCCTTGCGCATAAGGCTCTAAGAAGCAAATGTTATTTCCGTATTGGGGAACTGGTACCAGGGACTCTGGGTCCACAAAAATATGGTCGAGAATGACTGCAACAAGGACTACGATCAAGGGCCCCCCGAAACCGATGGTCATATAGTACCCCAACTGTTTCATCCCTTGGTTCTTTCTTCGAGCCAGGGATCGGAACGTGTGCCAAATTGTGTAGCTGATGATTGTCAGCCATGTGAAGGCCGCCAGCATGAAGTAGTGGGCTAAAATGGCTGTCAAAAGAAACGATAAGTTGGACATACTGTACAGGTAAAGTGTCATTCTAACCAGTTGCAATGCAGGCTGGGGCATTCCTCAGAGCGTGGTTTTCCTTCATAAGTCCCAAAGCATGAGCTGACCCGAGGAACACTGCCCATCCACCCATGGAAAATGTGAGACAGCATATTGTCCATCCATTCACATTCTGCTTATCCCACAAAATGACATGGACCAACGTCGTGGCTCCGTAGAATACGGAGGCCACAAAGAGACAAATCATGTAGATCTTTGACTGTAGTCCACCCCTCTTATTATTCTCCTCCTCAAGGTCAAGTTTGCCACAAAAGAGTGCGACCTGTTCGGTTTTAGGCCAGGGATCGGATTCCGACCTCCCTCCAAAGTCCGGGATTTGTCCCTTCTCATCATATGCGAGAAGCCCGTCCACACAATAGTTCACATCGGTTAGGAGGGTCCACTTCCTGTCTCCTCCGAGGTATACGACTCCTCCATCCTCTAACAATCGCCAGCTAAAGAAAACCAGTCTCACAATGCCCCAAGAAAGCGACTATGTAGAACCTTACGGAGATTTTTGTTCAATGTCTCCATCCAGCTTACGATATGGCCTTAGGGAGAATGGAAACGGGGGATCTGTGGGATTTGGACAGCTTATCAGGGTGTGAAAGTAGTGCCTTGGTGGCTTTTCCTCCTCTTCCTTTCTTGAGAGAGGTTTGTCCCAACTCCCACTCTCCCTATGGAAGGTGAGAGGGGGCCTCCACTCGAAGCCCCCTGAACCTGAACAGTCTATCTTGTCCCCCCGTAGGTCAAGTACTTGTCCACTCGGACAACACTTTTTGACGCAGGAAGGACCGTCCGGGCACTCCGCAACAACGCTTTCGCAATAACTGAGAGTCAGTGCAGGAAAGGTCTCGTTATACTCGTTCATGAATGTGGTTTGGTTGTGGAAACAATATTCTTGGGATGAGAACATCGAGAAGTTGACGGTGAGGACGGAGAAGGGGGAGAGGTATGGGGAGTCGATGAGTAGGACCCTTTTCACCGCATCCTGAGGCATTTTGGCGTTGTCGACTATAGCTTCCTCCAAAGTGGGAACCAGACTCTCTTTTGTGAAGAGGGGTAAGGTCACGGTCACCATCCTGGCGTTTTTGGGACATCCTGGAAATGGGTCTGTCTTTAGTCTACAAAAGGAAATGGGTTATTTAGACAGGCTATCTCATTGTGCCCCGACCTGGTTGGATTTTACAGACTTACGCCAGGGTCAAGTTCATTTTATAGAGATGACTGGGGAGCACGATGTCACCATCTCCCACGGCTTTTGACCCAGGGCACTTGTACACCTGGATCGTTCGACCACTTTCAATTTCAAAGTACTCGTTCCATAGCTTGTGAACTGTCTCATTGAGAGCAACAGGGTCGAAATTGGGTTCATCATCGTAATTCTCACTCTCATTGTGAAATTGATTCGAATCAAAGTCTCCTACTCCCGTCTCACTTTCCTCTCCTAAAACATTCAACTTTGAAGATGAGAACAGTAGAATACAAGAAATCACTAAAATCGTCGGGAGGAAATGGAAATGCAGAGCCATTTTTAATCGATGACTATTTGGCTTGGCTTCTGTAATCCATGTTTTTGTCAATTTCACATTTTCTTAAGACAAATAAACTACAGCTTCCAAATTAAATTGTTGTTAAATGTGGTTGTCAGAAAGTCTGCAAACCGAGACCACTGGTCACTAAACATTTCCTTTGTCCATTTCACGGCTAAAAATAACCTTGCAATTTCTGTGAATTGTGTATCGTCCGTTCACTTTTTTTTGCGGGATAAAATATTTTACTGCCATTGCTAATCTTGGTCTAAAGGAAGCAGCTATCCTTCCCGTCAAATTTTTAGGTTAGTTATAAAACTGGTAACTTATGATTGTGCTTGACTGACTACGTATTTGCCAAAAACTGGCCTTACCAGTTATGCATTATGATAGCTGTCTCTGACAAAGACTATAATAATGCTAGCTAACAATAGCAGAAGCGTTTCGACGACGAGACCCATTTGACGTACTCCTGCATAACAAAAACTGCATTGTAAATAAGTTTTAGGTTTATATTTTTCAAGTTTAGGTTTATGGTTTATGTCCGTGTGTGCAAAAAGTTAAACACAGTAATTGATTATCAATGAGAAACACTTTTGGCACGATTGGGGCACTTTGAGATTTACACTTGGCTTAAATGCTAATTCCAGTCTGTTGAATTGTTGGTTGTTGTACGTTGTATTAGAATTGCTAAAAGTCTGGACTAAATGGACATACAATAAAATCCAACGAGATAATTATTCAGTCACGAAATGTGGATTCTGCTTAAACCCACTATCACGTTTCATATTTCGGTTATGGGTTCATCTAACCATGAAACTATTTGTAAGAATACTGTGGAGGAATAGTCATCCACCATAATATATAGCCAACAAAACAAACCACTTATGAATTGAATTTACAATTTTATTTGCCTTTGTCAAAATCACTTTGCATACAATGGCAATAATGAGTGACAATAATGATCAGGATTGAGAGATTTAAGTGGTGACAGTAATGTGCCATAATAAAACACCTACTCTCTTGAGCTTTTTTTGTTGAAGAGCAAAGACTGGAAGTCAAGAAGAAAGACCACAGTCAATACAAACTTTTTACCAGGATCACATAAATATCGGTCAACTGCAATCAACAGGCTACTGATAATGAGTGATAAACACATAAAGGAATGCATAAGATAACACAATTAGGTTCCATCCGGGTGCACACATCAGTTTATTTTAGTAACAACAAAGCATGCCAAGCAGAACCCACGCTAGATTTAGATTAATTGCACAATGGAAATGACTTTAGATCAACAAATCTTGGTGATTCAGTTTCAACACCTCTCCACTTTTCCATTCACTTGACGGATAATCACAATAACAGAATGAGTTAGACATGGGTTATCGAATGATCAAGTAAGTCTTGGCGTCACAGGTTAGTACAATAGGTAACACGATAGGTTAAGATTGATATTTTGCAAGAGGTTCAAAATTCCAGTGTTTTTAGGTACCAAGACCCACAAGTAGGATGATTAACAAGGATGTCAGGATAACGCAAGCGACTAGAAATACACATTTTCTGTTTCTTCTTTGGTAATTTGCAGCCTTTTGTAACTGTTTGGTTCCCTCTTCCACCTGCAGATAAATTACAGATAAGACAATGTCTTTTGTTTTGAAGAGTAGACACTCACTCTGATATGCGTAGTTTCCACATTGTAGTCTATCCTATCCACCATCTGAGTCTGTTCTGAAACCATTGAGGCCAGCTCCCTAAATATCGTGTTGAGGTCCATGATTGACTTCACGACGTGCTGTACCTCCTTCTCCCTCTCGTGCAAGTAGACGTTGTCATCTTCCAACGCCATGAGTTGTTGCTGTGTCCATTCTTGATTTCTATGCACGTTCCCCTACAAAATACAATAATTTACTCACTCACTATTCTCTGAAAAGGATCGAGATTATCTCTACATACCTCGGGAACTAGAAAGTCTTGATCATAACTAAAGGTGCCGGGAGAACCGCTGTCGTCCAACAAGTTGGGAACCTCAAAGTACCGATTGGACATTTCTTCTCTTGCAGTAATTTCTGTAAACCAAAAAAAAAAGATGTGAAATGTGGATGATGCAATCCCTTGACTTACTCCTGAGATAAGTTCCTTGACTAGAACGGAAGTTGTTAGAGAGCTCTTGCAGGGCCAGAATTACGGACTTGACCACGTTCTCCTTCAGTCTTTTTTCACTCCAGGAAGACCTTGTCCCCTTCGCCTGAAGTTGTTGGAGCATTCGATGACATGTTGAAAATAACTACAGAAGAAGAAAAGAAATGTAACAATGAAACCCAACAATGGATGATAAATCCTACGTACTCTCGTGATTGCTTGTGTAATTTCCTCAATCTGATGTTCCGTCGATGTGTCGTCGTCAAACGTGGGTCTTTGTACGTGTTTGTTTTGCAACTGATCCAGCTCCTAAGATAAAAGACAAGCCAAAGTGTTATCAACACCATCGTCGTCAGCCAGATGACATTGTTACCTTCATCTTCTGCGAGATAAGCGTGGAGTTGTACCGAATATCCTCCAAATCGTCAATCCACATTGGCGCAATACAAAGATCCGATGACATCCCTCCACCACCACCACCAAGTGACACCCTTTCGTCATCATCGTCACCCCCACCGCCCAACTCCACGTCATCCTCCACCACGAGGAATTGTCGTCGCCGGGACTTTTTCCCGATGAGTGCCACTCGATCGGATGTGATGTCAGCCGTCTACAATACAAACAGAAAGTTATTATAAAGGACAATGGTCCATTGTTCCATTGTCATTGAAATCAAGGATTAGTCACCTGGTCGTAAATCTGTCTGCTTTGCATGGAATTGTTCCGCATGAGGATAAACACTTCGGTCAGGTTTCGAGACACCATTTTTGACACAATTTCTTAATTACAAATTGACTTTTATTAAAAATTAATGATATTTTTCTGTATTTGTTTGTTTGTTTGGGTGTAGAAAGTGGCAAGCTGATGATGTGATGACTGGATTTTCGGCCATCTGTTTTCTGTTGATGGTCTCAATCTGCCCCCAAACGCTGGGATGGCATCATCTTATCCGACAAAATGCGTCTTTTTAAGGGACCAAATGAAAGTTTAAAGGTACCTTATTTATTCCTTGATTTCATACAGTCAATAAGAGGACAGTTCTTTGTCTACAGAAGTATCTATTTGTAAATGCAGTGTCTACATGTAATTATAAATTGTCAACTTTTTATTCAGTGTGCTTATACTTTCAGTCATCTATTACTTAATTGCATTATTATTGCACCTCATTACATTACAATTAATTGATACAATCTAGATAATATAAGTGTGTGTCTTGGTTTTAGAAATACTTTTGAAGAAGCTGAATTTTAAGCAGGACAAAGGTATTGGGAAAAGTGAGACTAAAGTCACTAATATCTCTCTCGTACTTTAATGACTAGACTAAGATAATTAATGTCTCTGGGCAAGGCATGTGATTAATTTATTGCTTCTATCTATCTTGTCCAACTAATTGTAGGTAATTAAAGCAGGGAGAAAGTGCAATAGTGCATAAATGTAAGGTCAATTCAATTTCAGATTGATTTGTCACGTGCGAGCTGTGCTATTTCTCTCAAATGAAAGTAATTGAAAGTGCCTAATTTTTTTGGCTTGTGCATTTATAGTTAAAAGATTGAAGAACATGTCGTCAATTAATACTGCACTTTTGTCAGAAAGATGGTATAGCTGAGTATCTTTGGGTAAATGAGTGATGAATGGCAGGTAGCGTTTGTGGCAGAAGAGGTTGGGGTACTTTTTGTAATTTTTTAAAACTTTAAAGCCATAACGGCTACAAACTCCTCAGGATCCGCATCCGGAAAAACCTTCTCCCCCTCTCCATTTTCATACTGGCTCATGTAAGCTCGGCCAAGTTGAGTGAAGGAGAGTTTCTCTGCAATCCTCCTGGCGTAGGGGCAGGTGAAGGCGCCGTCCACGGCCGAGTACCCTTTGGACTTGAGGAGGTCTAGGGACCTCTTGTACATCTCAGTCCCGAGGCCTTGGTGTCGGAACTCTCGATCCACTGAGATTGTGACGAAGGTGGCCATCTCGTCTACACCCAATTTGTCGAAAACCTTGCACTCCTCCTGCAGCCGGAGGCAGAAGGGAACCATTTTGTGGAGCTCTGGGGACTTGAAGGCGTCCATGTTAGGGGCTTTGGCGTCTCGGGACATTTCCCTCATTATCCTTACCCCTGCTACCTAAATGAAATTCAATGAGTCTCACCCTGCCCCTGAAGAGGTCTCTTTTATAAATACCCTGTTTGAAGGCTTGTGAATGACAAAGAAGCTTAGATTCTCTTCCATGAACTGAAGAGCAAGGTAGTCCAGCTCACTCTGCTTGGCTTGTGAATTCCCTGCCAACTTATTCAAGGGTTCATCCACGTACAGGTTGTCCCTCAAGTGGTCAAGTACTAGGGGGTAGTAACTTGTGTCGCAGAGACGGAATACAAAGTCCCCCCAATCCCCCTCAACCACGTTCGCCATGATGTAAAATTATGTATTGCGTTGGTTCTCAAAAGTGTATTGCTTCCTCAGTAATTGCCTAGAGTTTATATACTTTCTCCATGTCAAACAAAACACAAACTGCTTTCACCTGCTGACTTTCTCTTTGGCAAAAGCAAAGAAGAGAAAGTGTAGAAAGGTCGTGTTTATGTCTAAAGTGTATGAGAGAAGCCCCGTGTGTATGTGTGAGTGTGTGTTTTTAGGCTCTGTTTGTAAAAGAGAAAGCAACCAAAACCAAACCAATCTGTCTGTAGTACTGCCTACTTTCTTCTTTCTTGCGTGGGTATAAGACTATAAATCGATTTGGCCTTCTCTGCTCTCTCTTCTGCCACCCTCTTTCACTTTTGAATGTGTACCTGTATGAGTGTGTGTGTTCTTCGGGTAGGTAGACACTTTATATTTTTAATGGCTAACTTGTACACTTTCAGAGGTCTGATTGGGAGGACTGAATCGAAATCGAATGGAATTGAGAACGGAGAAAGTGGATTTATTTAATTCTCAACCTCCCGTGTTTTTGAGGATTATATCCTGCCACTACTGTATGGCTATGGATTAGGGAAAAGGTATATAACGCAACTTTCTGATGATGAGAATGAGAACAACGAGACCACAGACTATAAACTATAAAGTAAACCAAATAACAACCTAGAAAGTATACCTAAAAGCATAGATAGATGAAGTGAAAGTAGGTGAAAGCAAAGAGTCTTTTCCTCTACTTTCTCTTTCCCTTCAGGAGGATAGACTCTCTCTCTCTCTCTGAGTCTGTCTCTCTTGATCTGCTTTTCTATTCTTCACATTCTTCTTTATGCCCACGGCTTTATTTCATTGTCTGTGTTGACTAGTCTATATAGGATTTAGGCTTTAGCTCAAGTATTAGAGCCTTCATGTCTTATTTTGATTAATTCTATTTGCTTTTTCATATTTTCCCTCATCCGCTTATCGTTCCTCCATCCTCATTTCTACTTTCACTCATTTCATTTCATTCGAAATATGTATGATGGATGATGAACTTTCTTTTCAATAGATCCTCGAATATTATTGATCACCTTACGAAGCAATTTTACTACATTTTTGCATGTTAAGACATTGCGCATACCTTCATTCATGCATGGAATATTGCCCATTGTCTATGCATAAAAAGGGAAAGCAATCTACATTTCAATCATTTTGGAATTGCCTTTATTTTTAGGCCTGAATTGAATGCTTCATCATTTTTTAACGTAAAACTCCACGAGGCATCTGCATCTGCCTATTATTGTTACAGCTAGTAGCATTTTTTTCATTGATTACTTTTTCCACGTCGTAATTCTCGGGTCGGGTCTTCTTCTTCTGGATGCTGAGGTTATTATGATGGCACGTCTTCTCCGATTTGACCACCAAGAATATAAAGTAGACGAGGAGGATTGAGTAGATGAGGGCCAAACCCAGTGGGAATCCAAGCCAGTGGGAGGTCCACTCTTCTTTAGGAACCTTCATGAGGAAGTACAGAGAGCATCCTGTAATGGCGGAAATCTTCAAGAGGGCAAATACAATCCACAACTGAGACCCTGTGGGAGTGACCTTGGTCTTAGTTTTCCTCGTCTCAAGGATGTCCCAAGTGTAGTAGTAGTCCACGACTGCGTCTAACCCGAGGATGGTGATGGCAGCAAAAAAGCTCCAGAATGGAATCCGAGCATTCAGTTCTGAAACTGATCAACGTCATAATAATGTCATCATTAACTCTCTTATCATGGATGAATGACGCATACATTTTCTGTCTTGGGTGAAGTAAAGAATGTGCAGGACGAGGAGGAGGACCAGTCTGGCATACTGCATATGTAAAATACAAAGCATTATACCTCAATATTTGTACAAACGTTGCATATCATTTACCCAACTGAATATAATCCATATCTCCAGAACGGTCTTCGCCAACAATTTGCTGCAACAAGTTCTCGCCGGTGCTGGTCCCCTGTTGTCCATGTCTGACCCTGACCTCTGACACAAAGACGTTCCCAAACGTCGTGACCCCCAAACGAGACTTTCGACATTTGACTTTTTTGCAGTTGTCAAGTTGATAACTGTCCCGTTTGCGATGATAGAAGGCCCTCCTGTCTCATTCTGCCCCAATGTATGCAAACTCCATGTACGATGAGAACCCTACTCACTCTAATTTTGACGTTGGGTTGTATAAACCTCGACAGAACAGCCCTTGGCTTGCAGGACGATGACTCCATATGTGGCAAAAAACTCAAAGACCATGCGGTGGGGACGCCAGTGGACTGTGAAAAACAAACAAATTGTCGGAAGGAAGTTTGTCACCGGTTCCACTGCTGCCCCGAAAATTTGGAGGATTTGACAGACCCTAAATTGGGTGCCGAATACATGTCGTGCGACCTTGATACGGGTAAGAAGATAGCAGCTCAGGGTGTGACCTTTGCAGCTCCGAACGATGAAATTTGCGACTGTCTCGAAGTCCACGAGATTGATGGAGAGAAAGGTCGCTGCAAGATCCCAGGGGAGAAAAAGAGAAAGGTGAAGAGACTCGAGGAGTTCTTCGACCGTGACACAGAGGAAGCCCTCAACATTTGGGAGAGGGAAATCTGGACCCTGCCCCACAACCTGCAGAGGAAGTACACCTTAAGGCAAGAGTGCAACATTGACCTGTACAACGAGAGAAGTAAGAGTTCAAAGTTTCCTTATGACTTTACTGTAAATTCTGTCTTGGTTCTTCAGAAATGGGGGAGTTCTGGGACCGCTTCCTCCTCTGTCCCTTGGACTACGAGTACTTTCAAACTTTTATGAACAAAATATTCAACGAAGCCCTGTTCTACCCAGACCTCTTGAAGAAGCTCTGCCTCGCGTCAGAGAATTTGGAAGAGTGTCGCATAAGTCCGAACAACGAGACCAAAACAGTAAAGAACAATAACGGTGTGGATGAGGTACATGAGGTGTACAGGTGCGGGTGTCTGAAGAGAGAGTACAACTTCCGGCGGTGGATCCCCGAGCACAGGGGCGGCCCCTGCGTCTACTCTTACAATTTCACTCAAATCGACGAGGGGCTCAAGTGCGGGCAGCTGGCGGGGGCAACGTGTCAGTTTAACTGGAAGGACCTTCGAAATCCGGACGACATCGGCCTTTCTCCTTCCTGCCCTCCAGAGAAGCCAACGGATAACGTAAAGTCCCCCCACGAGCACTTGGCCAAGTGCCTGGTCAAGGGTGATGCGATTCTGGGGATGAACTTCAGTGACAATATGGACTGCGAGGAAGACGCCCTTTGCGGAGCGTAAGATAAGATGTCATCTACACCAAAGGTTCTACAGTTATTCATAAATGCAGGAAATTGAAGCTGCCTACTGGCCGTTGTAAGCTGGCAGACTCGGACAATTGCAGATGTGTATGTGTGGAGGGGCACAAGTGTAAAGGAAGCAGGGGGTCTATGGTCAAGGGGTCAAGTACTTTATGCGTCTTCCCATTCTTATTGACGATCAAGATAATGATTTTTTGAATGTAATTTTATCTTAAGAAAACACTAATCATTACTGTACAAGTGTAAAGTTTAGAATATAATAATACATTTTTGTGTAATTGCGATGATAAGTCCACGATTATTACGTAGTTGGCTTCCATCCATGTTTCCTACTCCGATTGACAATGGCATTCCTTGCCACACGGATTATTTGTATGAAGTTGTCAAGCTGATAATGTCACAGAAGCCGGAAGGACCCTGTCTCATTCTGCCCCGATTGATACAACAAAAATTATACGATGAGAGTACTGGCTATCCTAATTTTGATTTTCGGGTTACAAACCTCATCAAAACTGCCTTTGGCCAGAATAAGGATGATGACGCCATGTGTGGTAAAAGCCCCAAAAACTATGTGGTGAATTGTGCGAAAGCACATGCGGCGAAGACATGTAGGAAGGAAGTTTGTGACCGGTTCCACTGCTGCCCCCAAGATTTGGATTTGATAGACACTTCAAAGAAAGCGGTGAGATACGTGTCGTGTGACCCTATTTCGAAAGCGAAGATACTAGACGACAACATAGACCCTCCAGAGGACCGCGTAGAATTGTCTTGCGACTGCCTTGAAGTCAGTGAAGTTGGGGGAGAGAAAGGTCGCTGCAAGATTCCTGAGGAGGAAAAGCGGAAGGTGAAGAGGCTCGAGGAGTACTACGACCGTGACACAGAGGAAGCCCTTAACATTTGGGAGAGGGAAATCTGGACCCTGCCTCACAACCTCCAGAGGAAGTACACCTTCGGACAAGAGTGCGACATTGGACTGTACAATGAGAGAAGTGAGAGTTCAAAGTT